>JAZFAU010000021.1:150000-397500 GCA_037178615.1 Dione vanillae
ACTATTGTAACTTTTTTAAAGTAAGGAGCTTTTTGTTACCGTATTTGAAGTTGTAACCGTATTTGAAGTTGTGTTGGTTGAAAGATGCGTGTTAACTTACCAGAGCAAGAAAATGTGGAACTTAAATCTTAACACTACTATTATTTAACTGCCGAATTTTATAATTCTAACCGCTTAGTGTGATACTGACTGTAATTTCAGTGCCAAGTGCCCAAGTAGCCTACTTACTACCTGGAAACCAAACGCATACCACACACCCATGGAATGGCGATAGTGTTTCCAGGTCAATACAACTTAAAACACCATAAAGGCCGTTTTTGGTGGTCAACTATAAAAAAAAAAAAAAAAATAAAACACCTGTAAATACTTCTAGTATTACACGCTGTAGAAAAGCTCTACCACTAAACTGTATTGTCTTTTCATCATGTAGATATTCCTTCTGGCCTGCGATATGAGTAATTGAGGTTATTTTTCACAAAGAATACTTAGAAATTATTACAAATAAAATGAAATCATAGCACATGTATTTTGTCTTTTGGTAAATTATTGTTGTTATTAATTTTAGTATGAATTACAAAAAGGCTTTGAAAGGACTACCTTAACACAATGGTCCCACGGTTCTTGGGATCCCTTTGCCTACCCTGCTACGAGCGGGATAAAGCGTGGAGCTACAAATATAATATTTATATTTAAACTTTGGAAATTAAGTGTTTTATCATGGTTATAAATAAAATAATTCACAATATTTAAATATACGTGGGTATTCTTATAAAAAAATCACTTAAAATTGTACCAGTCCTGCTTTTGCTAAGGATCAATCTGTAAGAGAATGCTTTAAGCCATAAGACCTTTGTATATATTTTTTTCATTATATATTTAATATCTGTTTATTTCTTATTTTTATGTTTTTAATAAATATATAAACAATCAAAAATCGGGAAATTAAAACATCTAATCTGATTATTTTAAACTCTCTCTCTTTAACTCTCTTTTAAATTCTCAACACAGATAGACATATTGTTTTATATAAATAGATATACGCTTGATAAATTATCCTGCACCTTAAGTTCGAATTGCTAGCTCTTTTTATTGTGTCACGACTGGTTCAGCTTTGACTTCACGTTAAGCCCATAAGGCTTGCAAGATTAATTTCCTATACATTTTACAAGATATTTACTGCGATTTTGCTTGCAGTATAATACAAGATTCTTATATAAATGTCGATAAATATTCAGAAGATTACTAGAAGATTCTTTAAAGAATTTTCCAGAATTTCCTTAAAAAAAACGTAAACTACTAGGTTTCCTTAGTATTTTTACACACTATATTTTTGTGTGTATGATGAACATACGTATGTATAAAACATCGAAACATCAAACATAAAAGTAAAGTTAAGTCAGTTTTATTCGGAAAATCGTATACAAATTGAATATCGTTCGCTTTTCCTACAAATATGGCCAATAAAATAAAAGGTGATAGTGTGTATTTCGAATTACAACGGAATATTGAAAATGGATGGATTTTTAAAGATGTCCAAGGACTGGTAAGCTATGTACTAGGTAGAGTTTTAAATATAACAGCTTATTTGCTTAGTATCTATGAATTAATCCTAACCAGCGTTAAAGAAAGAAGATTATAAAATAATAGGCGAACATATAGGATCTTAAAAATAACAATAATATGAACACAGCGGGATTTGAGCCCGCGCCTCTTACAAACTGTGCAAGCGCTTTGACCACTAAGCCATTCGTTCTTGTCAATATGTATCTAGCTGAGTATGATTTTGTCTTCGGACATCAGAGTGGGAGCTATATATATATCTTAAATATTTCTATGACACAGTGGTTGCCTCACATTTTAATTGCTAAGAGTTTTATTAGAACAGTTGTCACATTTTTGAAAATATGATGCATATCTAGTTCAATATAAAGTAAAAAAAAAAAAAATAACTACATATAAATGATTCACATTGACTTCATAACTATACAAAAATATATATACAAATATGTAACTTAAATAGTTATATAAGCGCTATTAATATCTAACGAAAATAATGTACATAGTTAATAAGAAAGTTTAATAATTTTTGGGTACGACGCCAACCCAAATAAAGTTCTTGGATCTTAAGGAGGAGTTTACTTAGCCGTTGTCTCTGTTGGTACAAGCCCAGACTTGCCTTTTGTTTTAATATCTATGGCATTAATTTAAGTTTGAGCTAACAGAAGCGACTAGTTTATCAAAAATTGCTTGTTCAGACAAGTTTTTGCATGTATCTTATTTTTAATAATGGATTTTTTCAATACATTGTATCCATTGTCGTACAAAACGATAATGTGAGATTACAACCGTTGAAGGTTCGATTACTATTTAGAGAACTAAATAATTTTTTTACGGTCTTCGTTCTTCTGTTCGTATGACTTGATTATTGATTGAGATTTTGTATTAGATTATGTGTTTTAAGTCATGCATCGAATCTACTTCTAATTAAATAATGTTAATATTAATAATATCTCTATAATTTCGTGCAATTTTTCATCTTGCAATTTTTGATCTTACATTTATTTTATAAATGACAAGGTATAATATAATATATGCTACCTTAATGGGGATTGAACCCGTAACTATCACGTTTAAACTTCCACTGGTCCGTTTCGCAACGACGACCTCCATATATATCCATTAAAATAAAAAGTCCTAAATATTACTAAAAGCCGATTGGAATAAAGAATATTTCGATTTAGCTCCAACTAAAGTCGATATAAATCGACGATAATAGCTGAAATATCACGCCTGAAGGAACTTACATTTCTCTTTAAACGAAGAGAATAAAACCCACTCGATTCACGCTCAATCTTCATATAAAGGGAATTTGTCTCAGCCAATCTCTTTTCGCAAACACCGTTGTTTACGCAGTTTACATGCAAGCTTTTAAGATACAATATCCGCTGCATGGTATAAGCTTTTGCCTACATATGTACCTACATATATGATGTGTACATATATGATTTCTGCTGAGGCTATTTTATTCTTCAAATAAGATTTTTGAGCTTAAAGCTTTATATTGCTTTTAAGTAGGGCAGGAAGTGTCAAGACACTACGTTTTTTTTCAGTTGTAATTGGAGATATTGCATCACTAGAATGAGGTAGGTAGTGTTTTAATTAGTATTTTTTTCTCCATTTTCAAGGATTGATAACGTACAAGTATATACATTGTTTTGTTTTGATTCAGAACTCATGAGTCCTCTATATGAGCCAATACTAATAATGCATGCAAATTAATAGTTTGGATAAGAGGGCACTTAAATAAAATTCTCGACGTTATTTAGCCTCACGCTTTAACCTTGTCGCACGCACAGGTACCTAGTGTTAACACACTCCGTTTCCTTTTACGGAGACATTACGTGTCGAGTGGTGAAACTCAACGCTGCGCTTGCCTAGTTGCCGAACGAAGAAAATGGAAATAAAATGACAATTATCCGTCCACCCCGAGAGGGAATCGAACCCATAAATGATTGCGTTTACAGGCGTTTACTCTATCTTTAGAATTATAATGATATTATTTAATATTACTTTAATGAGTATACCATATATTAATCTAATTCTAGACTAATAATGGTATAGTAGATTTAGTAGATTCAGATCTATTCCGATATTCGTATTTCGCCTCATTTTCGAGATATTTAGTGTGAGGTGACAAACATCGAATGTGAGGCTTTGTGTAACAAGACCGATGGAGCGGAAATATTTCTTGTACATTTGTATCAAATATTTGCTTCCAGTACGTAAGTACATTAGGTAGATCTAGATTTAGACTTTTAAAATTGAAATTGTAATCTATAATCAAAGTCTGATGAAGAAAGAATGGAATATTTGTGAAAACTATATATAAAACATTTTTTGCCTAAAAAAAATCAACTTCCCACTTTATTCGGCTCATAGTAAATTAGGCAGAGGGAACCACAGGAACCCTTAGATTTTAGTGTTAAGACACTCCGACACTTCTACACTTCTACTTTCTAGTAGCTTTATCTCTGACAAAATACAAAGAAATTTAACAATCGTTAAAGCGTGGCATTGGATCGTCAGAGTACACTAAGGAATACCTTGACACTATACTTTCTCCACTTTCTCCAAATGGAGTATGGATTTAAAAACGGAGCAAATTTTTTAACTCGTTCAAACCATTTATCCCCCTCCACTCCCCTCCCCTTCACTCAAAACTCTCACGAAACCATTTATTAAAGGCGCGATAATTAAATATTTTATGAAGCAATAACACAGAAATGTGCCGACAAATAAAATAAAGACGCTATATCAAAATGAATATTATTGAGTAAGTTGGCCCTAGTAGAGTCGAGTTAATTAATTATTTTCTTTATAACATCTTAATTAAAATGTAGGGAGCGTCTGAACTGTAGATTGGTCGATAGATTACTTCGAATTAATACGTTCGCTTGAATTATTTGTTACGTATAATTTTGGTGCTTGGAAGTTTTATTATGGTAATGTAAGACCACCTGACATGATTTTGTTTGGGATTTAGATATATATTTTCTTTTTGCTCTACATTGCTAAATATATTTATGGGAAAATTCATCTTTTTACCGCAAAAGCTGTCGTAGCTCAGTGGAATCTAACCGAAAACTAGACAGTTGCGAGTTCCATTTTCATTTGGGGGAATTAATTACTTTATTTCCTTGCTTTGGTATGATGCAGTGAAGCGTTGTGTGCTGCCACGCAATGTCTTTAAATGGAAACGAGGGGAAACGGAGTGGGTTAACACAAGATCTTTTTTTTTTTTTTTTTTAGCTTCACGCTTTATCCCGCACATGGCAGGGTAGACAGAGGGAACTGCAGAAACCATTTGAACCTAGTGTTAAGACACTCCGTTTTTTAGTTCCTGCTTTCTCCGTCCCCACTTTCCGCCTTTTTCGAGACATTGCGTGTTGAGTGGCGGAACTCAACGCCGCGCTTTGCCTAGTTTGCCAGAGCGAAGAAAATGGAAATAGAAAAATCCATCTTCTCCGACTGGGGATCGAACCCAGAAACCGTCGCGTTACAGGCAGACGTTGCGCCTCTGCACCACGACGGTCCACAAGATCTTCTTCGTCTTATTTGGTTTATGTATATAACGAAAGAGTTTTATATACACAATATATTGGTTATGAGCGTTTAGACGTTTTCTAAGAGGCATGGGTTTCAATGCCGCTACGAACAATTTTAGAAAGGAGATTTTTATTAGCTACACAACTAATTTATCTTCTTTTGACCATGCAAGCGAGGTTATTACTAAAAAAGAGCCTAAATAATTTTTTATACCTCTAAATTATATTTCTGATCTAAAAGAAGGTGTAATTCTTGAAAAACAACTAAAATAACCCCATATATTGCCATTGACCATGAGATCCTTGTATAGTACAGCTTTATTCACGCATGTTAACACGTAGCTTACCCTGTGGCTGTTAAACGGGTATATAAAAATATATTGTCTACGAAACTCAAATTTATTTCCTTGACATAAAGTAGGTTTTTCTATAAAAAATTAAGTTAGAATATACATATACATGTATAGGCTATAAGTTCCCTTCTGTCTGGAGGCGAAAATGCGCGTCCGAGCATACGATCGGATGATACAATGTAAATTGCATAGTCAATATCAGATACGTTTTTATTATTGCTTATTTCTTATATATTAAAATAAGCAAAGAATGTCCTAAGTATGTTTCGCCTCTCTTCACTAATTTGCCTCGTGACAGAGACTTAAGTAACTAAAAGTAACAAAGACTTAAAAAAATAATTTTCATATATGGATTCGATCATTAATTCCATATAGAAAAATCATATATAACACATAAGTAGATTTTTTCGACGAAAAGAGCCTCATAGTTTGCTCAGTAAGCCTCATAAATGATTTCAAGACTAGTCTAAAGCTTAGTTAATCATATATCGTTTACAGTTAACAGCTAGCTATATTTGTAGTAACTTGCAAGTGACAGTACAAGTGTATCGAACTAATGGATCCTTGATCCGATCTTGACCAGTTCATGGAAATATATCTTTGGAATATATCTTTAAACATAAATAAGGTTTTTCATAAAAATAAAACATTAAATATAACACTCAGTTCAACTTACTTACTATTAATTTAATTTTGGAGTAGAGTAGTGTTTAAATTTTATTTTGTGGTTAATGATGAAATATGACAAAATTAAAAATATTTTTTATCAATATACATCATCATTTAATATTATTAATTAAAAATATATAAAATATAAAATACTTACACATATTTAGAGCTCGAGTAACTCTGACTGCTATACTAGTTGGTTACATCGAAACCATTAGCGAAATATAACCTTATGACCTTACGAAAGTTACGCCTACAGTAGTTTTACGCCTACAGTAGCGAAATTCAACGCCGCGCTTTACCTGTATTATAAAGATGTCGTACAAATAAAATGTATATTATTAAAAAAACAAATAATTTTTAGAATTTTAACAATTTCAATATAAATATTAAAAGCTACACACACATTTGTAAGCAAACGGCTAACTCGAACAGGCTGGAGCTTACACACGTGGCCGCCTTCCCTTTGTTAATACGACTGCCGCACCTCGACCGTGATGGAACCAGACATGACACACGCCTATAAACTAAACTGATTATTTTGCTATAACATTATGGTATAACACTATTGAATAAAGTAGAGCTGCTTAGATCTATTTAATTGAATGCCATGGTAGTAGATTCAAATCTTTTTTAGGGAAACATCTATATATTAATATGTGTTTCGTTCGCAATGTACAGTGGATGCAAATGTTATATTGTTTTTCCCCTAGCGGGGTAGTCAGAGAGAACGGAGCGCCAAACGCTGCGGTTCCTGCAAACCTCTTTCGCCTCATCCACTGTCATTAACCTCTTCATACATGCTCTCCGGGGAGTCCTTATGCTTTTTAAATAGTAAGTATTACACGGTTTCTTTGAAATGATTATTTGAATAAATCACCTCGATACTATTACTGTCGATAGGCTATAACATGTGCAAGGAACAGATTGGGCTATATAGAGACTTTGCTCAGTTAGACTAATAAAAGAAGACAGCTGTAGATATTTTTGGGTTCAATCTCCAACTTTTCGTGATATTTTTCAGATTCCCTGCCCTGTAAAACTAATGTCGCTGTCAAAACCAGTAGGGCTTACAGCATTAACCACAAAACCGATATTTCGAGACCGATAAACTAGGAGCCACCTATCTTGTACCTAAAAGCGCAATATTTCTATATAGTATACAATTTATATTACTGTAAGTGTAAAAAGAATAATGTGAATAATGTTTTTATGATTTTTAATTGTTAATTTGAACGCAGCGGGATTAGAACCCGTGCCTCTTGCAAATCAAACAAGAAAATAATATTTAAATAACCTTTGTATTAATTACGTAATAAGTTAAAATTTTACCTATATATCAACGTAAGGATCTTTCTTTGTGCATTGCAAATATTAAATATTTCCCTCAAATTGGATTTGTATCAACAACCATTTCACTAACTTAGAAAAATGACACGTGTATATCGAATCATTTTATCATCTCCCATTATTTATATCTACAAAATCATTCAAATTAATTCCAAGACTTCGATTCAGAACAAGTATATTGTCATTACCACAGCGTCTAAAGTAAATTGTCGTTTGTCTGCGCCCATGTTTGCTTTGCCAACCGTCTCACATACTCGCTAAGTACGGTTTCTACATAGCCCTTATTCCCATGTGCGTAACGGTGTTTATATCTGCAAGTCTACCGTGCATGCCTGAACAGTCCCGCTGAAACATTATTGGGCGTACAATTGAATTCCTTGTTTTGGCTCGTTTGTGGCGTCTGCTGAATTGTTTCCAATACTCCCTTTGTTTCAACTCAATAATACTTAATCGATTTAAATTCTCTCGTCCATCTCAGAGAAGTAAGAAAGATGTTTCCAAATTCTGTGGTGAAATATCTTAGATTCATTGTGTATGTGTATGTGTGTAGTGTTTAGTGAATGTCTTTGTACATATCTTTGTATTTTGTAAATGAAATTCAGAATGTTGTCAAAGAACCTTTACGAGGAAAATTTGAATTAATTAAATTTATATTTATATATATATATATATATATATATATATATATATATATATATATATATATATATATATATATATATATATATATATATATATATATATATATATATATATATATATATATATATATATATATATATATATATATATATATATATATATATATATATATATATATATATATATATATATATATATATATATATATATATATATATATATATATATATATATATATATATATATATATATATATATATATATATATATATATATATATATATATATATATATATATATATATATATAGGTAAATAATTATTTTAGATTTTTCAGCTCTGGAAAGGAAAGAGTAGCAGTGAAATCCGTCGCTCCACATACAATATCTTAAGTTTAGAAGAAAAATGTATAACAAAAAGTACAAATAGTAGATAAAATATTGTCACAAACCAGATTGAACCTGTTTCTGATATGTGCGAGAATATGAATTACCTTTACCAATAACGTTATTCATACTTAAACCAAATGATAACTCCAAATTATCATACTTTGACGTACAAGAA
This sequence comes from Dione vanillae, assembly GCA_037178615.1. Taxonomy (NCBI): domain Eukaryota; kingdom Metazoa; phylum Arthropoda; class Insecta; order Lepidoptera; family Nymphalidae; genus Dione; species Dione vanillae. The sequence goes on from JAZFAU010000021.1 coordinate 158,683, forward strand.
ACATCAAACAGAATATTATGCACTGCAATTCCATCCCGATACTAATTAAATATTAAAACTCACAGCCTAGTTTATAGTTCCGAAAATGCTATTAAGTTGACACCTTGTCAAAGCAAGCCTCGAGACGGGAGCTAACGAGCAAACTTTTTAACTCAGAAGTTATGAATAAATTACTTTACTCGCGACGACCGGGCCCTTAATGAACACGAGTAATATAGTACATTCGGCAGATGGGCTAAATTTAGCCTAGCATTTTGAAGGACGCTTTAATATAGCCCGGGTATATATAGCCAATATCGAAGTTGGTTTAAGCGTTCAAAGGAGTTTAAATTTTGTCTTTTTTTCTTTCTTTTTTGGTTTTTTTTTTGCTTCACGCTTTTATCCCGCATAGTGCAGGGTAGGCAGAGGGAATTGCAGGATCTATATAATATAATAGTGTGAAGACACTCCGTTACTTAGTTCCTGCTTTCTCCGTCCCCACTTTCCCTCTTTTTCGAGGCATTGCGTGTTGAGTGGCGGAACTCAATGCCGCGCTTTGCCTAGTTTCTAGAGCGAAGAAAATGAAAATAGAAAAATCCATCTTCCCCAAGCGGGAATCCAACCCACAAACCGTCGCGTTTACAGGCAAACGCTTACGCCTCTGCGCCGCGACGCTTATGCTTTATCCTGATTATGTTCAAACACTCCGTTATCTGGTTTCCGCCTTCTTTCGTGGCATTGCATAAGACAGTGCGAAGAAAATAGAAACGAAAAAATCTTTCCTGAGTGTGAATCGACCTTACGAGCTCTTTAAAGTTTTAAATTGACTTTTTAATTATATTTTTAAGAAACAGATATATAAATATTATACATTCAAAATGTTTAGAATCTATTGAACCCATTCTCGACATTATATCACTTGAGAAATATAATATATTGATTTACGGAACTATCAAATATTTTGCTTTTCTTCGTGAATGAATAAAATAAAGAACCGGTAATCAGTGCAGTTACATTAAAATATACACATGGAGATAGATGACGTTGTCTTACATAACTTTCCCTATCAACCGTATGGTGAAGATTCCCACACTGAAAATGTGTAGTTAAACCGTATAGTTTAGTAATGATCGTCGAAATCCGGTCCGGTAGTAGATTCTAAAACTATTCAGGGGAATGAATTATTTCTATTTCTCGGTCTGGCTATAAGTTTCATAAAGCTTTTCTTTTTGTATTTAATTAAAACGCATCGTAATTTCTTTATAACGAAATGAATCTACTTAACTACTGACTTCGCTAGGCTTATCGCTTTAAACTTTTCGAGCATCGCCAAAACTTTAACACCTAATTTATCAGGAGGCACCTGCAATGGACTTCGGACCAACTTTCCGATCGCAACGCGCCAATCGGTCGGAACTTTATGAAGAGTTATAACATAACGCTTTGCTTAAAACTTGGCTTAGCTGGAGTACTAGTAGAGAAACATATATATTTAGTTATTATATAATAATCATTTATATATATATATATATATATATATATATATATATATATATATATATATATATCTATATATATATATATATATATATATATATATATATATATATATATATATATATATATATTATATATATATATATATATATATATATATATATAAATATATATATATAAATATATATATATATATATATATATATATATATATATATATATATATATATATATATATATATATATATATATATATATATATATATATATATATATATATATATATATATATATATATATATATATATATAAAGCCTTGATAACAATTTGAGAAAGATTTACGATGATGCTGTAGTCTATACAAAGTACAAACCCATCTCAGCCGTCCCCTAGACACCTTAGCTGCGCAATATGATATACATATCCGTGATATTACGTGTCCAGTTTACTTAGATCTCGGCAGCTAAAAATATTCATCGTAAGCATTTATGTTAAGAGATCCAAATACACTGGTTGAGGTACAGTGTGTAATACAATAATAATAAATCATGGGGACAACTGCCGAAAGTAAGGAATGATCTATGTTTTGTTCCTCAAGGAGTTGCAGTATGAAAATTTCTTATATGTTTTTCAGTTTATGAAATGTAATATAAGATATCGGGGGACATTATAGGTGAAAATTGGAAAAATAATAAATAAATGACCGCCTTTAACGATTCAAATCAATTCTTAAATTTAAAACTATTTAAGCCGATGTGAAACAATAACTATTTACATGACAGGGACGTCATATAAATTAAGGGAAAAAAAACATTTATAGCAGTTGAATATATTAAAAGCCTAATGTATTTTTCGTTATTTTTAAGCTTGCCAAAAATCGACGTGAAAATACGTTACGATGTACTCGTAACACATAAGTTATATTCTTGGCTTTAATCTGACATCCTACCTTACCTTTAAAACCACTCTGTGTTTGTGTGAAAACTGCATCAAAATTCCGTTGCACAGCTTAAAAAATCTAAGTATATATCGGTGCGAACTGAATTTATTTTAATTTTAAAGATAAAATTTTAAACAAAATACACAGAAAACGACGTCAAAATCAAGAAAAATGCTAACATTAAAAATAGTCAGTAGAAAAACAGTTGAGCTATTAGATGGCATACTTGCATATTTATTCTGCAAAGCACTCTGAGCATAAACATCATACTACCTTGTTCAAACTTGCCTTACTTATACATACGTGAGCTTTCTACGTGTAAACTTTTATCTTACGTTTTATAAAATAGCTTCATGTATATATCTCTAGCATTTTAAAACGAAGCTTTTATCTTTTTGTTATGTTGGAAGCTTTTTGCAATTGCAATGTAAATATCTAACATTAGTTAACGCAATAAGAGCATGGTGAAGTAACTGACTTCTAACTTTTTCTAACATTTCAACATTTTTTTTAGTACTAAAAACCAGGTAAACAGGTGTTTTGGTCACCTGATGGTAAGTGATTACTATATTACCATCAGGTGATAGTTGATCTCCTATCGTCATATAGTGATTATTTTTATGAAAAGATTCAAGATCTTGTGTAAAAATTTAAGATAAAAGGCAGCCACTTTTTAAGGCCCCCGTTCCGTATGGATTTAGAAACACGACATGGCAAAAAGGCTGTTTACACAGGAGGTAATTCATATTCCACTTATTTCAAAAAAATGCTTATACTCACAAGGCTTTACGCTTGTATAATATAACTGTATGAAACGAAACACCTTATTAGAAAACAAAAATTACCTAATTTAGGATTTGAACACACAACATTCGCAACAATCTTATTTCAAGCTTTTATTTCTTTCTAATATAGCTCCATTGACGTCCTCGTCGAAAACCGTTTGTGTAGTGACTTCGATTCCAGGTTTGATTCCACTAGGCAGAAATAAATCTCTCAGTCAAGTCAGTAGTTGAGTTTTGCCACTCAATACTCGTAGAATGTAACTAATTTTTGTACGGAGAGTTTTAACACTAGGTTCTCTCTGTCTTTCCTAGTATAAACGAAAATAAGCGTAAAATTACATAATTTTTAAATATTTTTTAAATAACTTTGAACGCATGAAAAATAATGTATTAAATAAATATTATTTAAGTTGTAGGCAACCTGGCTATATTTTTCAACACAACATGTGTACTGTTCATAAATCCCTGCCGGCTGCGCGAGATAGCGTCGAACTGCTAAATTAATCTATCTCGCATAATATTTATAGGAATTTATTAGGAAAGTAGATTTTTTACTGTATTTACTGAGTTTTTTGTCTTGGGTCTTATGTTATTTCAAACGGGTAGTAAAATTTGGGAAGGTTTTTACACAATGTGGCCGTCAAGATGTGGTATAGCGTTTGACTAAAATCGCCATTTTTTAACAAGACAAAACGTGACGCCTCTTCATAAGACACTCAAAATTCAGCAGAAAATTGGTGAACGGAATGTTTTAACACTAAATTCTCATTATTAAATTTACGTGATCTGTACTATTTTGGTTTGTTGTTGAGACGGTTATTTTACTCTAGTTATTCAAACACCTCTAAAGAAATAAAATAATTTTCTTTTTATTTAAATTGGTAATTAATTTATTTATTATTTAAATCTATTTAAAATCAATCTTGTATAGAGCCAAAGATATATATAGAAATATTATAATTGAGTTCCTATGCTTAATATTAAATTCATTTTCTGACATATAACAAAAATAATTTTCATGAATTTGTATAGAAATTAAAATTTTCCTTTTGGAGTCGTAGTTTCGTTACCACCTGTGCCATTTCCGCTAACCGTACCATTTCCAGTTGCAACTGTTGTTAAATTACCAACAGGCCCAGTACTATTTACAACACCAGTAGTTTCTGTTACAGTTTGATTCTCAAACATTGTAGTGCCTTCTGTAAACTCTTCTTGATTTAAATTGTGATAATCTTTAGGTTCTGCTCTAGCGGTAAATATGCATGTGGCAACACATTCAAATTCACTTTTAAACATATTCATATTGGGAAGACATCCTCGCCATACGCCAACCTCGCATCTGGAACCTGGCTTCCAATAGTATAATACTCTAACAGGCTCCCCACCGCAGTCATCCCAACGAAACGTTTCAAAGCATGCTTCTGGAGGTACTGTGAGAAAAAATATTAACTTCAAGTTTATTTTTGTTGTTAATTACTATGATTGATTTTGGTATAATAAGTGTGAAAATTTTTGAGAATGTATATTTGTTTCGGCTTCGATACGATAAAACTACTAAAGACGACTACTAAACGTAATTAGGTGAAACTTTGTGGTGATATATCTTATACATCAAAATTTTATGGGGTAATATTTGTGATAAATGAGTGAGATTTATTTTGCTTTAAAACTAATATTATTGGAATCTTATAAACGTGGCTGCTATTATAATAATAATAATAATAATAATAATCATTTATTTAAACAAGTTTCTTACAATCAGATAGTGATTGGAGCCTCCTTTTAAGCATGGTATTGCCTGTACCAGGAGACTCCGCTCTTCCAGTAGCATACAAATAACACTTATGTTTAAATACAAAGATTTGTTTTTAAAATAATAACTTACAATTAAGTACCTATACTCTTATCATTTCTTAAATTTATTTAATTTATTTCATTTACTTTTCTAAATAATAATAAACTCAGGGAAAAAAAAGGATGTGTTTAATTTTTCAAAGTATTGTCATGTGTTATCATATGTATAAAAATCGTGCCAACAAGAAGTATAAATAAAAATATAAAGATTTATGATTATATATTAAGTATAATTTGAAAATTATCTCCTTAGCATACATATTAAGAAAATCATATTGGTCTAGATTTTAGTAATGGTAACAATTATAAATACTTTTCGTGGAAGCGTTTTAATTGCGGACACTTAAAGAGGCGAGTTTTTGACTTTAAAGTTTACTTCTGGTGATGGAAAATATAGCCGATTTTTGAACTAGAACAGTTCAATTGATAATTGATTGAACAATTCTGGAGTCAGCTTCTTGAATTTGCTTGACAATTGACACTTGGCAGTTTGTAACCCACCAGTAATTACCAATAATAAAATATATTTACTTAACACAACGTTTTGTTATACAGGGTGTATCTGACATGGCGGCCGTTATCAAAACTACTTATAGGGGGAAATATTTCAAGGCTATATATAAGAAACTAATTCACAATGATCGATAGATTACACACAGGATCATTATTCCCATTTCACGATTTATATATAGTTTTTTTATATATATTCGTATTTAATATATTTTACTGATGACCGTCGTGGCGTACAGGCGCAACGTCTGCCTTTAACGCGACGGTTTCTGGGTTCGATTCCCATTCCAGGAAGATGGATCTTTCTATTTCCATTTTTTTCGCTCTGGCAACTAGGCAAAGCGCGGCGTTAAGTTCCGCCACTTAACACGTAATGCCTTAAAAAAAGGCGGAAAGCGGGGACGGAGAAAGCAGGGACTAAGTAACGGAGTGTCTTAACACTATGTTCGTATGGTCCCTGCAGTTCCCTCTGCCTACCCTGCCATGTACGGGATAAAGCGTGAAGCTACGAAAAAAAAATATACTTTATACCTTTACTTATACTCTAAAAGTTACTAAGGCTTTATATAAATGTTACTGCTATAGGTATAAAGTACATATTTAGAACAAATGAAGAAATAATAAATCTGAGAAAAGGTCTTAATAAATTGGTGTATACCAACAATAATACATTTATATTGTTTTTTTTAATAACACTTGTTTACAAATTTTAAAGGAGAATTAATTTCAACTAAAATTCCGTATGTGGCCAGTGGATTTAGTCTGGAAACCTTGTCGAGGCCCCTGCGGACTTCTTGCAATAGATTTTGTACTGAGCAAGTGTTTTACTTTCGTTGGTGCTGTGTCATTCTTTGCCGCTGTACCATTACCGCCTACTATTGTGGTTAAATTGCCATACGATGCCGTACTGTTCATAGTTTTATTAGTAGATTGTGCAATAGTATGATTTGTAAGTATTGTCGCTGTTTCTGTAACATTTTCTTCGTTTGAACCACGAAGTGTCCTATCCTCTTCATTTAAATTGTGATAGTCCTTAGGTTCTGCTCTAGCGGTAAATATGCATGTGGCAACACACTCGTATTCATTTTTAAACATGTTCATATTGGGAAGGCATCCTCGCCATACGCCAACCTCGCACCTGGAACCTGGCTTCCAATAGTATAATACTCTAACAGGCTCCCCACCGCAGTCATCCCAACGAAACTTTTCGAAACATGCTTCTGGAGGCACTAAAGGGAGGAATAAATTAATATAATATTTAAACCCTTGCTTGACTTGACCCACAGTAAATACATCACATATGCGTATGTGCGTCTGTGTTTGTATTTGTGTATGTAAATAAAAATATTTTCATTATTTTTCAATGTGTTTTTTACATACAAATAAATATACTGATTGTAACTTATTATATGATGGTGTTTATAACCAAACACACTATATACATTACATACTTTGATATGTTAACTACGTCGTGTATATTTTATTTCAAAACATATTTAAGTTATATTTTGGTAATCTGTAATCAATAAGCCTACCGAAAGGTCAGAAAATAGTAGTTACGAACCGTTTCAACAAAGTTCTTGATTGACTTTGTCACTGTGTAGTAAAAAGATTTAAATCTTCAGTGTCAAATGAAACGGTTTATAATTTAACAATTCCTTTATAATTTCCAAAATGTTTTGGGGATTTTAGAAAACATATATATGTCAATATGATAGGATATTTACTCAAAGATTTAAAGAAAGAGCCAGCAGAAAACTTACTTGAACCCTGTTCAATTTATAAGTTATAGGTTTATTATTTTACTTAGCTTTCCAGGTGTTCACCGTGTGGGTGCTGGGCCCATCGTGTTGTAGGAAGAGGAGCTCCTAGCAGCGCTTGGGACTTGTGACCCAAGTGTAGGTTTAAAGGGCCCCTTTAAAATGCATTAACGCTCACCTTCACTGTCCGAGCTCCTCCCACTACCTAACCAAATTTTAAATGATTCTACCAAAGCCGCCTTCGAAGTGCGTTATAGAAATGAATTTGTGATAGTACTAGAAAGGACCGAGATCTTTTAGTAAACTATAGAGAGATTTCGCTGTTCTACCTCTCGCTCCTACTTCAACCGCATATAAGCTAACTATAAGCCTATTCCTGGTCAGCTCATTTGTAAGATCGAAATACTTATTAAGTTTATGATGGTGACTATTCGGGATATTTGTTTCCCACCGAACTGTAAGTTCTACCAGTACTACGCGTTTTAGGCTTCGAAAATAAAGAAAAATATCCGATCTGGATGACGAAACACAGATATCCTCAGGGATTCTATACTGTTTCTCATAAGTGTTATATTAGAAATATTATCAGGATAATGTGTGTTAGTGAACAAAATTTGATTTAACAATACAGAAGAAAACATAAAAACTAGAAAATGGGAACATATTTTAAAAAAATTATATTGAGAGAGAAAATTTTAACTATAATCGTATAAAATTTAATTTAATATAAAACCATAAGTTTACAGTTAACAACAATCGCCGACTTTGTTGCTAACACTGAAACGTTATGAGCACATTAAAACCAGGTCCAGTGTAGGGCAGTTGAAATTTATTTTCTCTTTACGATGCCTACATTGTCGTTCTAAGCTCTCGTTAAAAGCTTGAAAAGCTTCGCAGAATCATAAGCTATTGTGTGAAAAAGTCACAAAGTTATTTAATATGTGATTATTGAGTATAAGGTAATTGTGGTACCATTATTGCCATTTGGAGGAAATCATTATGTATATTAACTTCCTACACTAATTTTCAAAGATATATACTCTGTTAAATGCAGGATATCTGATTCTTTATTTTTTTTTTCCAAATGAAAAATCGATTTCAAAAAGCAATTAATGACTGACACAGAAGACTTATAAAGAAGAATTACTAAATATACTCTAGAAAGAAAAGTAATTGGTACACTTAAGAAATTTAAGTAACAATTTCTAAATAAAATATTTCTTTTATTATTTTTGTAACGGTTGGTATCACTGATGTCTAGATCAATTTTTAATCAACTTATGTATGATTAATGACTGACACAGAAGACTTATAAAGAAGAATTACTAAATATACTCTAGAAAGAAAAGTAATTGGTACACTTAAGAAATTTAAGTAACAATTTCTAAATAAAATATTTCTTTTATTATTTTTGTAACGGTTTGTATCACTGATGTCTAGATCAGTTTTTAATCAACTTATGTAAAAATATTATTAATATGATCTTTTAACAATAAACCTAATTTGCTACAAAATATCATAATTACATTAATTAATATGATTGATTTAATTAAATATTTTAGAGTTAGTTAAAACAAAATAATTTTATTAAGAATAAGAGATGTCGCTGATTTAGAGATATTAGTGATGTGCCTAAAGATTCGACTGTGTCGACTCGAAGAAGTTTGTAACTTCTTGGCTTTAGTGTTATATAACACACTTCTTATAATATTTTCTTCACTTATCTCATTAAGTCCAATATCATTCACTTTGAATTTTGAAAATGGAAAAATCTGTGGTGTAGCTTGAACGTAACTTTATATGAAGAAAATAAGATAGAGTAATAAATTTACTCTATCTTATTTTCTTAATATTAAATACAATAATATTAAATACAAGTTTAACGCAATTTCTGAATAACAAACATCATCTGTTAAGTGTAAAGTTGGGTTCACACAGTCTCTGTGCCAATTTCTTGTTAACTCAACGGGTAGTAAAACCCAAAACATTTTTAGAAAGCCCGCTAGAGTTCTGATTTCTTTTACAAAGTTATATATAGATTTTCTTTTTTTTCGGATTTAACACTTGTGTTTCATTATATGTAAGTACTGTAAGTTCTTACTTCTTCCCAAATTTCATAATCGTCAATCAACTTTATTTGTAAGTTGTTTATACGCAAAATTAATACAACATGCGGTGAAAACGCTGCATGAAACCTTGAACCTTCTGATTATGTTTACATAGATATTTACTGTATACATATATATTTGTATTAATATACATAACGTTTTATATATATTTATATATATCTTTATATTCATTTCAACTTTAACAAGTTAAAATCTCTATGCGCTCTCGAGTTAAGTGTCTTAACGAACGGACACTAAAATGATTCCACAAGAATTCTGTTTTTAGGATATGGAACACTATACAAGGCTTTTAAAAAACATTTACTGGTCTAAGTTTATATTATACTAAATCTTTATTTATATTTAAACCACTCGACACGCAATACCTCGAAAAAGGCGGAAAGCGGGGACGGAGAAAGCAAGGACTAAGCAACGAGAGTGTCTTAACACTAGGTTCATATGGGTCCTGCAGTACCCTCGGCCTACCCTGCAATATGCGGGACAAAGCGTGATGCTATAAAAAAACATAATATTATATAACCCAACCTGTGACCTGCAAGCATAGGTAGCTATATATACATATATATATATTTACTTAAAACAAACCTACCTGCGTATATTTTAATGTACATCGACACAAAAATTAACGCCCGTACGTATAACATGGCCTCGGGCGATACTGCTATATTGAAGAGAAAATTTTATATTTACTCCCTTAATTAAAAAATCGTTGTTAATTTAATCGCACGTAAATTCATTAAGATTGTAAGTATATAATAGGCTATTATAGGCTATCTTGGATGAAATACAAAGTGTTTATGTTTCTCACTGTAAAATTGTATGGGCTATAAAAATGTGCACTTCTTTAAAATTTTTGTTTATTAGGTACCAAAATGTTGATGTCATAAGTATCAATTGAGACTATTGTGGCTTAGCAGATAAGAAGATCATGGTTCTAGGTTTACTATTAAACGTAAGAGGCAATATTTAATTAACTTAAAGTGAACATATTTTTAGCTCTTTTAAAAAGTTAATTATAACTATTTGGTTTTTCAGTTTTAAGTTTTTTTTTGCGCGTAGAATATACAAAGGGAACTTAATGTAGAGCCATCACATTTCGACTGTTTCAGTGTTCACGTAATTTTTTATAATATTACGTGTTAAATGGCCGAGCTCAACAGCGTGTTATTGCCACCAGAGCGTGAAAGTTCAAATAATTCTCACTCTCTCTAGAGGAGATCAAACCCAGAACCGACATGTTTTTAACCAAATATCATCCCACTGCGCCACGGCGGTTTCAATTTAAAAACTTTTTAATCATTTAAATTAATATCGACAATTTTATTATTCCAACATGAGGGGTTTTTTTTACAGCTTCAAGCTTTTATCCCGCACATGGCAGGGTAGGAAGGGGGAACCGTGGGATTCATGGGAACCTAGTGGTAAATACTTCGTTCCCCGATTTCCGTTTTTTCGAAGCATTGTATGTTGATTGTGGAGTTGAGGTTGCGTTATCAGCTATGAGGGTGACACGACATCTTCAGACATTCTTCATCAAATAGCTGCTTCTGCTGCAAAATCTTTTGATAAAGGAACAACTACAACTACAAAATGGAAACAAGCAAAATTACCTATTTATATTAGAACCCTAATTAGATTAGGGCCGTCGTGGCGCAAAGGCGTAGCGTCTGCTTATAAACGTGATGGTTTTTTGGGTTCGATTCCCATTCGGGGAAGATGGATTTTTCTATTTCCATTTTCTTCGCTTTGGAAACTAGGCAAAGTGCGGCTTTGAGTTCCGCCACTAAGCACGCAATGCTTCGAAAAACGGCAGAAAGCGGGGACGGAGAAAGCAGGGACTAAAGCAACGGAAAATCTTAACACTAGGTTCGTATGGTTCCTGCAAATCCCTCTGCTTACCCTGCCTTGTACGGATAAAACGTAAAACTAAAAATAAAAAAAAAGATTAGAACCCACGGCCCAACACCAGTTATATTGTTATATAAACCTAGTCATGGTGCTGCGGCACAGGCTGTTTGTAAGAGCGACGGTTGTGAGTTTGATTCCCATTTACGGTAATGAAATAAAGTCATTTCAGGTCATTTTAAGATTTCAATGTACGGAAAATCGAATGAAAATTAGTTTTCTTCAGTCTACCCATATATATACATATAGCAATATTCGGGATTCAGGATGAGTTTATTTATTTAAGTTTAGTGTCATATCATAATTGCATTATTTGAATTACTTAATATAATTAAAGTAATCCACTTAAATTAACTATTTTAAATTTAACGTCAATTAGCAATGCCACGTCCATTCATTAAACTGGTGATATGACTATTTATGTCCTTCAGCGAGCTTCAACCGTTTTTCATATTTTTTTAAGTACGTTTGAAGGTAAAACATTTTTTCATATATTTTTATAAATATAAGGTATAAATATTGTAATCGCGACGCTTGTAAGTTCGATTCCCTCCTGGGGGAAGACGGATTTTTCCATACCAAAAAAAATTAAAATATTTTTAAGTTAGACAACTTAAAAATATTTGAATTTTTTTTTAGTTTACGAGTTTAGAGTTAGTTAGTTTTTAGTTTACGAGTTTAGAGTTAGTTAGTTTTTAGTTTACGAGTTTAGAGTTAGTTTTATAAATTCGATTTCCATTCGAGACTTTGGATTATTTTACTTTCTCTATCCTGGTTAGACAATTGCGAGATATGGTACCGCTATAAAGCATGCAATGCCTATTGCACGCAATATTATAAATATTGGAAAACAGAATGTCTCCCATTTGATATTGATTAAGGATCGTCGTGACGCAGAGAACGGGGTTAACACTAGGTTCCTATGGTACCCGCGATTCCCTTTGCCTATCCTGCTATATGGAGCAGGAGATACAAAAAGCTTGCAAGTAAATTTTATGACACTCCGAAATACAAGCCCTAAAATACCTTATATGGCAACTTTTACGCAACCACTCGTATATAAGCTATAAAGCTATCTGAGGCGCGTATCGTCCGTGCCCATAAAATGTTTGCGGTCATCTTGATCTTGACAAGCCGCATCCTCTTAAAAATACGTTTAACAGTGCTGATATAAGTTTTATGTGTTTACTCCTTTTTGGTAATAATTCTCTAAGTTTGAAGAAAAAAATAAGTAATTAGACTATTAAGTACTAAATAAATTATTTCACGGCAAGTGGCATAACGTATAGTATTATACTACAGTAGCTGCCGTCTAACTCTGTTCAAGTTCGAGAGAAAGTTTAAAGTTTCAATCAATTTAACAATAGTTAATTGTAAAATATCGACATAGCTCAACGAATTAGTAAGTTGAAGTGGCAATGGGCAGGGCACATAGTACGGAGAACTGACGGCCGCTGGGGCAGAAAGGTTCTCGAGTGGAGACCACGTACCGGCAAGCGCAGCGTGGGACGGCCTCCTACCAGGTGGACGGACGACTTGGTCCGGGTTGCACGCAGGCCACTGGATGCGAATAGCATTAGACAGGGTGCACTGGAGGTCCCTGGGGGAAGCCTATGTTCAGCAGTGGACGTCCTACGGCTGATATGATGATGATGATGATAATTGTAAAAAGAGAAAAATTTTCACAAGTGATCTCTTGAACTCAGGCCGAAAGTGGAGAATAGAATTTCTTAACTCACTATCCACTCTCCTTTCAGGAAGGTTATAGCAAGAATGGACACCCTCAGGAGGGCGAATCAAGATAATAATGAATGAAGATGTGAGGAGACCAGGTGAAAGAGGTATATAATTGTTTTATCACATAAGTACAATACAGTTATTAAGTAACATTTGTAAATTAACACTCAACTAAAAAGCAATAATTTAACGATAAACACAAAAAACTAAAAACAATAATCTACGCCTCCGTTTTCTTTGGCTATCTCCCTTGATATAAAGCGTGAAGCTGTACATAGATAGATGGATATCTATATATTAACAACTTAATAACCCACTGACGTAATAATAATAAACACAAACTATTAGTAATACGTATTAAAATTTCAATAACAAGCACTTGTACAGAGCGTCGTGTCATCTCCGGACGCGGGAGGTAATGCAATATTCTAATCGAACGATTCGATGTGATTAAAAAACAATTATCTCCCGCGGCACCCCACAGTGAGTTATATTGGAATAACATTGGTTAGAGGAGCGGAATTAAGCGCATTATATGCACTTATGTATGCATATTTATGATGTTTTATTATGCATTTTGAGATTTGAGAGTGTTTGATATGAGAATTACTTTTCATTATTTTATACTGATAGAGAGTGGGTTGCGGAACTAAACACCGCGCTTTGTCTTGCTAAGTTTAAGTGTAAGCAGTTTCTATATAATCGTTACTTCATTAGTGAGTTCAACCTATTACTATAACGCCTACATTAAGACATTGTTTCTACGATTTTGCTTTAAATATTGTTGCAGATAAATCAGATTTCTTTATATAGAAGTTAGTGTTAAGTCACTCCGCTCTCCCGCTCAAATTTGACGTTTTACTTACAGAGTTAACACTCATCGCTGCTCTTTTCTATTTCTTGTATAAATTACTTGTCATTATTACAATAAGAAATTGAAGCTATACTCCACAAAGGCTGTAACATTTTTACCAATGTATACAAGTAACGTCGTAGCTCTTCTGTAAACGCGACAGCTTGTGGGTTCGATTCTCACTCGTGGAGTATGGCTTATTTTATTTCTATATTCTACGCTCTGGCATCTAGACGAGTGCGACGTTGAGTTCCACCGCTCCACACGTATGCCTAAAAAAACATCTTACTAGGTTCCTACGGTTCACTTTACCTACCCTGCTATGCGCAGGATAAAGCGTGAAGCTACATATACATATAGGTTTTTATATCGTGTCCGTACCGTCGTGCCGCAGAGGCGCAACGTCTGCCTGTAACGCGACGGTTACTGGGTTCGATCCCCAGTCGGAGAAGATGGATTTTTCTATTTCCATTTTCTTCGCTCTGGCAAACTAGGCAAAGCGCGGCGTTGAGTTCCGCCACTCAACAAGCAGTGCCTCGAAAACGGCGGAAAGCGGGGACGGAGTAAGCAGGGACTAAGTAACGGAGTGTCTTAACACTAGGTTCATATGGTTCCTGTAGTTCCCTCTGCCTACCCTGCCATGTGCGGGATAAAGCGTGAAGCTAAAAAAAAAACATATATATATATATATATATATATATATATATATATATATATAGATATATATATATATATATATATATATATATATATATATATATATATATATATATATATATATATATATATATATATATATATATATATATATATATATATATATATATATATATATATATATATATATATATATATATACACATGTAAAGTACATATTATGTACTTTACATGTGTATATATATATATATATACATATACATATAGTTTTTTATATATACATGTAAAGCACATAATATGTAATAAATTTACTAATAAATTGGAACTCGGAGCCTAAAACAAGATGATGTGAACACAACCGGTAATAGATCTATTAGAATTAAATGCGACAATTATAATACAAAATCATATCAGAGATTTAATTATCAAATAATAAACCTGCGTCGTCTTTTCCCCAAGGAAAGGGGAGAAGCGCTGTAATTTCATAAGACAAGATAGTTAAAGGGGTTTAAAAATTTTGCTAAATTGTAAGAATTCTGATCATACTTTAGATTTATTAAATGTATGGAGAATTTAAGAATGGAGAATATACAAATGGAAAATTTAAGTAATATGTTAAATTTGAGCGAAGAGCAGAGTGTCTTGACACTAAATTCTGTCTCCCTGACTTGTTGTATCCAGTGTAATACTTGAAGAAACAATAATTAAGACTTTGTGGCAAAATACGACGATATGTATTTGTGCACACTACTGTAATAGGTTCAACTCAGAACTGAAGTAATTATTACATTTAAATTTACCGCAACCGATTTTATATACATTAATGAAATAAAGAACAAAATTTCTCGTAAAAAATTCTTTGTTTTTTTTTAGCTTCTCGTTTTGTCCCGCACATTGCAGGGGTAGGCTGCAGGGTCTAACCTAGTGTTAAGACACTTCGTTGCTTAGACTCTGCTTTCTCCGTCCCCGTTTTCCGCCTTTTTCGAGGCTTTGCGTGTTCAGTGGCGGAACTCAACGCCGCGCTTTGCCTAGTTTTGCCAGAGCGAAGAAAATGGAAATAGAAAAATCCATCTTCCCCGACTGGGGATCGAACCCAGAAACCGTCGCGTTACAGGCGGACGTTGCGCCTTTGCGCCACGACGATCCTCATTCTGTGTCTCCTTCTTTCTTTCTTTGTCTCTCTCTAAAAAACTTATTTGAAGCCGACTGGACACAGAAGATTATTAAAATTATTTAACTATTTAACAAGAAATATTTTTATTAAAAACAGAAACATGTCTGTTTTAAACTGTAATTCCATGTTGGAGAAAGAAACATATTTTAAGACAACATAAAAATTTTAACATATTAGGATTTCAACCCGCACCTCGTGATACCTTACAAGCGATTTAACCGCTAAGCTATACGTTCTCATCAAGCCACGTCAAGATATGATTATCCTTTTAACAACTCATTTATATTGTCAGCAGAAATATCTATATTGGAATACAACTTTATTGTTATATCAAAATACAACTTGTATATAAGCATTAGTATACAAAATCGGTGGAAGTGAGTACCGCAAATTATAATGCTAACTAACAACTTGATTCCGAATAGCGTTCCGCTTATTAGTTAGCCGGCAAAGTTTCCATTGTTCGGCCCGCCCGAGTTAGCCTGGATAGCTAAATTTTAGCACCTAGCCGTAGTGCTCGTAGAGTGGCGATGTGCATGTTAAAATATATATATATATATATATATATATATATATATATATATATATATATATATATATATATATATATATATATATATATATATATATATATATATATATATATATATATATATATATATATATATATATATATATATATATATATATATATATATATATATATATATATATATATATATATATATATATATATATATATATATATATATATATATATATAGGCGAAAGGCGAAAAGCGGGGAAACAGAGTGTCTTAAGCTCCAGCGGTTACCTCTGCCAACTCTATTATACGCGGGATAAAGCTATAACAAGTGATAAGTTACGGCACTCAACTGTCACAATCGATAACAATAATTACATACTTTAACTTTATATATGATACTTACCCCCCAACAACTTTGAACCTACAAAAACAAGTATACTACATTATGACAGAACTTATCCATTTACATGACATTAAAAAAAATGAAAACTATATTTCGCCACTCATAAACATATCAAAATGATATAAAAATTAATGTATCGTAAGCGTTTCGAAAATCATATATTAATGTATTTACAAGGTTTTTACACCGTTTAATACTACCTACATCTGATATTGATGCTTGAGCAATCATAATTGGTATTTAAGCGGTAGATTAATCAAATAATTGCCTAAATGTTGACATTTGGAAACCGGTCATAAATTTGGGTTACACTGACATTTCGTTTCATTCATAAATTTTTTGGAGCAATATTTTAAATAAGTTCATTGGAGAAAGTGAAAGTGTGTTGATTAATACAAGAATCAGTTTATATTTAAAATTTTAAGTACAGACACATGGTCTTTAGTAACATTATATTTATATTACATTTGTTATATTTATGTGTTTTGTTGTATATTTCGTTAACTGGATCAAAATTATCAACGTCAATATATTGCAATTACTCGTGGCGAAGAGGCGCAGCGTCTACCCGTAAACGTAACGGTTTGTGGGTACGATTACCATTTAATGAAGATTTTCTTCGCAATGGTAACTAAGCAAAGCGTAGCGTTGAATTCCGCCACTTAACACGCAATGCTTCTAATAGGCGGAAAGCAGGGAAAGGAGTGTTTTAACACTAGGTTCCTATGGTTAATGCAGTTCCCTCTGTCTACCCTGCTAAGTGCAGGATAAAGCGTGAAGCTATAAATATATCATTTTATGTATTATGGTCGCAGATTTTGATACCTTGTAACTAAATTAAAAAATAATTTCTTAAATTCGATTAACTCTTTCGTCTTTCGTCTTTTTGCTAAGCAAAGCTTGTTACTTTGAGCAGTTGTAAACAACTTTTCAATACATTGAAAACTCTCAATGCACTAAAACATTGTATATAAATAAGAATGAACTGCATCTACCGTCGTACAATGCACGGGGATAAATCTCACTTACAGCATCTTACACTGTAACTGTTTGCTCTAATGTCATAAACGAGAAGCTATAGTCGCTAGAATCTCACGTTTTATACAACTGAAGGATTTTCAAACTTGTTGAAACTTTTGTTTGGTTTCGCGCTTAGCGTAGGATGTGGATTCGATATCCATTGAAATATATTCTATATATTCTCTATATAATAATGCAAAGTGGCGTAATTAATTACGCCACTTATAAAAATAGTTAAAAATAGGAAATTGACCGTCTTGATCATCTAAATACTGGACATCTTGGACCACTTTTTATGAAAAACCGTGGAATCCTACGTACTAAATTTAGCACAATTATAGTTAATGTATACTAGAAGTGTTGAACCCTTAAGGATTAAGTAAAAAATAAAACATTACACACAGTGCCTATTTACACATTTGCACGGCGTGTCATATACGTTGCTATGGCAACACATATGCCATACGTCCAACAGAGATTCATCATTATAAGTCCCTTAATATATTTAAAAGTCACCTAATTACTTTCCCTTCTGGCAATAATAAAATAAAAAGCTTTTTTCCTGTGTATTAGCATACTATTTATCTATTCATCTATAAGACAAAGAGAAGAAACTGCTTAGCATTCCATGGATTCACCGTGCGGGTACCGGGCCCATCGCGTTGTAGAAAGGGGAGCTTCGATCAGCGCTTGGGACTTGCAACCCAAGTGTAGGTTTAAAGGGGCCACTTTAAAATGCATTGACGCTCACCTTCACTGTCCGAGCTCTTCCCACTACATAAACAAATTCGAAATGATTCCGCTAATGCCGCCTTTGAAGTACGTTCTAGAAATTTATTAGTAATAGTTCTAAACAGGCCGAGATCTTTTAGCAAGCTATAGAGAGATCTCGCTGTTATACCTCTCGCTCCTATTTCCACCGCGTATGAATTTACTCTAAACCTATTCCTGATCAGTTCATTAGTTAACTCGAAATATTTATTAAGCTAAAAATAATATAGAAATTTTACTTGATATATGTTCATATATATGTTCATACTATTGTATATATTTATTTACATTATAAGCTATTTCGTTTCGTTATTTATTTAGGCATTCCAGCGACACTTCGTTATGTATTTTGAATGACAAGGGGATAACGACTTCGAGGATAATCCTCACTGTTCCATGTTTTTTTCTAAATAAAGTTGGTTATATTCACATACTTTACGTGGAGATTATCGATTGTTATGGAGTAAGGAGTACCTATGACATTTTCTTCGTCTTTGTAGGCTGAGTCTTCAAACTGTAGAAAACAATACTTGTTATGCCAAAAAAATAAATACTCTTTTTTTAATTTTATGCCACTCTCAAACTGTGGCGGAATTTCTTAACACCAGATAGGAATCTGGTGTTAAAAAATTCCGCCACAGTCTGAAAGTGTCATAAATCACAAAAATATTTATAAATGAATCGCAACGACAGTTCCTACTGTCGTTGCGATTCTCTCTGCTATATATAAAAAAATAGTCTTGAATGTCATGCGTCCTGGTTGTTTGGTATTATGGTACAGGCTATATATTCATAGTCACGTGACACGTTACATTAGCAAAAGTATAAAAAAAATAATAAAAAAAAATTATAAACAGAAATTCCTTTAAAGGCATTCCATTTAAAAGCATAGATTCCTGCAATTCCCTCTGCCTGCCCTTCAATTTGCGGGATAAAGTGTGAAGCTAAAAAAAATTAAAAGAATTACATTTAAAAAATTTCATACAATTAATTACTATGTATTTTTCTTCTTACCACACATTCTCCTTTCTGTGTTCTCCATTCAACGAGAATATTTTGTTGAATGGAGAACCCAGAATGGAAATGAATTGTTCTCAACTCGACCGGTTGCAACTGTATATGTAAGGAGAACAATTATTATTACTTAATCTATTAATAAAAAAATTCTTAAATGAGAATTCGTCATTGAATTTAAAATTAAGTCCATTTTATAATGTGTAAGGATATAGAATATCTATGTCTAAAAAAACATAAACATAATGAAGATATAAATAAATATAAACTGAAGTAAAATAAAAGCACTTGTTTATAAATATTTCAACGGCATTTACTATAACCCGTCTCCGGCCAGCGGACCGGGACCCATGTCAAGGCACAGATGGCGTGCGCTTATGAAACCTTGTATTGAGAAATTTTAATCTCGATCGTGTTTTCTGTGAATCAGTCAAAATTTTGTTTAAATTATAATATTATTTATTGCTGTAGCTTGGTCAAGTCATAATATGTAAAAATAGATGAAAATGTTTACTGTGTTCACTTTGTTTTAACAGTGCCTATGCTCTCGTGGCCAAATGGTAACAAAACTAAATGTCAGAGTGTCAAGCAGTGATGATAAATGTGACAGAATATAGTCTATGGCCTATATAAAATCTATGTTACATAGTCTTTTTTGTCAACAAATTAAATCAAATTAGCAGTTCCCGAGTTCAAAGCCCAAAGAAATTCAGCTATATCATTTTATTCTTTACTAATGGGATGTTTAAAATATAGGCAAGAATCAGATATTTTTACATTTTTCCCATCAAAATTAAAGAAAAATTTAGATTTAAAATAATGATGAAAAATGAAATTAAAAATTTGGTTATTTACGAAAAATCTATATACCTAACAAGGCACAACTACAATGAAGTCAGTCAAAGAGGCTTATTTATCAATAAATAAATATCTGAATGAAGATGAAAAATATCATAATTTATATGTACTGTATAAATTGGTCGTAAGCTTATTTCCACTGAAATCAATGGAAAGTATTTTAACACAATTTCTAAAAAGGCTACATGACCGTGAGGTCAATGCAATGGTTTGGTGGATCAATTCCCACTCGGGAAAATGAATTTTCTCATTGCCATTTTCTTTGCTCTGGTAAGTAGTCAAGCGCGGCGTTGAGATCCATGACTCAATGCGCAATGCTTCGAAAAGGCGGAAAGCAGAGAAATGGAGTGTCTTAACAATAGGTTCCCAAGGTTCTTGCGGTTCTTTCTGCTGATAATGCGAAACTATAACAAAAACTATATTCATGAATTAAGTATAGGCAAACAGATAAAAAGACAGAAATGTTTAACTTCTTGTCGTATCCCTATTACGTATTGCTTCGATAGATACAACGCTTCATGTCCGCTTTAGTTCCACCATTGATAGCAACTCAGTTGCGATTAGATCGTTTGAGCTTCATTGATCTGTATTGCATTGTGTACGGCCACTTCCGGATATAATCTATGCAACTGTTGTAATAAGCGCAAATGTTTTGAGTGAATTTTAATGGTCAAAAATCACAAAGTTGATTAAAGTAAGACGTTCCGACTATTTTTAGAGACGTTGCGTGTTGAGTGGTGGAACTCAACGCCGCGTTTTGTTCTACCAGATTAAGAAAAGAATAATTTTATTCCTCCATATGGGAATTGAACCCAGAATCATCGCGTTTGAAGTCAGGTGCTGACAAAAAATTATAAAATTTATCATCGCGGTTTAGGGATGTTCTGTGAATGCTAGTGCATATTTGGTGCACAAAATGCAACAATATTGCAAAACTAGATGTTACATTCCTCTTTGTTGTATAAAGCACAATATCTTAATTCGAAACTCTCTCTCCTCTATTCAAAAAAATTAAACCAATGTACATATTCTATCCTGATAGAAATATATAAGGAAATTCGTTTTAAGCATATCTGAAGTTCAAATTAATAATTGAAATACACATAGTACATTCAAATTTAACTATTTTTTCTAACTTAACGCTATATCACAGTTATAGCAATGTAGGCAGAAGGAACCGCAGAAACTGAGGAAACCTAGTCTAAAACACACCATCCTCCCTTTCGGCCTTAAACGAAAATATTCAAATAGTTAAGCTGTATTCTGTATTCAGTGTTTATAATTTGACGAATGGATATGTCGTTACCACCGGTTCAGAAGACAGTTCTTATGAGAAGAAAACTCTCTTTTTAGTATCAATGTTACAATTTAACTTAAAAACAATGAAAGCTTCGTCTGCTCATTGAATTTAATAAAAGATTTACTCCACACATACTTATAGGTACGTAGTAGTACGTAGGTTTTCCCACCTGCTTATATTTTTCTCTCGACCTCACCAGCTAAGCCCACAGAGTGAGAAGTCACTATTTGTGGAGCTGATTTGGTTGCAGGAACTGGCTCCTGCCTAACGGAGATTCCGATCCGGGTTTATTTCGAGTTTCTCTGACGAAGGCTTTGCAAGTTCCTTTTAAATAAACTGCAAAATACGGCCAACATCCAGTACCGCAGTCGCCTCTTACGACACCTGGTACTTTAGGGTACTATTCTCCACCGCCGATGCCACACTGCATAAAGGATACACCTGATTTTTACATTTTCTGTAAATAACAAATTGAATTTTTAAACGTAAATAGTACTACAAAAGAAATAGCATCCACAATAAATGAATATCATACATTACAATTATCATCCAAATTGTAGGTAATAATTTAAATTGTGACCCATATATTTAACTCAAGAGCCGCCTCAAAATTTACAGTGCGTAATAAAATTACCCTCTTATTATTTCTTTGTCATTAACGTCGCGTCGTTTATGAGTTCGTGTATTGAAAATGTTGACAAAAGCTCAATGGGTGGTGCCATTTGATTATATTGAAGTAACTTATTTTTAAGGGGGCGAATGTTTGGATTGCAGATGCTTATTTACTTTTTTGTACCTCAACGACGCCATAAGTGAACACATTATGATAAATTAACATATAAATATAACACATGGCTAATTTATTATTACTATTACGGATGCAACTTACTAAATTTAATGCTTAAAATGCTAAATTTTAAAGAGCTTAGTTTTTAATTATTATTATTTTAACCCCCTTGCTGTTTTTATCAAGTATTTAGGAATCTTAGTCTGCGTTGTTAACTATATACAGCGAATTAAGAAAGTCTTTTATCTAGTGCAAACACAGTGCAGAAAAAATTGTAACATCGTTAGTTATTTATGCTAAAATGATATAAACACAAATATAATTATTAAATAAGGGAAAAAAATCAAAACAGCAACAATTCTAAATAATTGGTCAAATAATAATTTCTAAACTGTATACTTTCGGTACAGTGAACTTAAAACGTAACGTCAACGTAACATAACGTAACGTATTCCATCAGAATATATTTTTTATTTTTCCTAAAATCCGGCTTTTCATGACGACTATGCCACTGCGTTGATCCTCAGCTAGAAGCATTCCAACACGTTCAGTAGTCATTCACAACTCTATGGAAGTAGAGTGTGAAAAAAACCTTTAATACTGCCCGCCCACAGCGTTTTAGGCGAGATATGCCCAAATTTATTGGTATAGTATATATATGGGCGCAAATCAATATACATATCATGACTTTAGTTTAGTTTACAAAAGTATTAAGTATTGAGATTAAAGTTAATTTATATAAATCAGTAATACCTATTTGTAATGTAAAGTTCTTTTTGACATTATTTTAAAATATTAATCAGAAAAGTTAGCTATTAAATAAATAAAAAGGACCTATTTATTTAAAGTGGATCTCTTTTGTATTATTAACGTACGAAAATCAACTGATTGAGATTATTCTGTTGTTTTATTGACAAAAATGGACCTCTAACAACGAAACTCCGGCCTAGCTCCGACATATACGTAACTATAGTATGCATGTAGAATCTATTTGAACCAAATTTATTTTTACATACAGATAATAAATTAACAAAAACTCTTATTATAAGTAATTTTATAACCTTAGAATAGTATATATTGCACTTACAATTACTTTATTGCACTTACAATTGGTTACTTTTTTTAGCTTCACGCTTTATCGCTCATATCGCAGAGTGAGCTGAGGGTCCTGCAAGAACCATATGAACCTAGTGTTAAGACACTCCGTTGCTTAGTCCCTGCTTTCTCCGACCTCGCTTTCCGCCTTTTTAGAGGCATTGCGTGTTAAGTAGCGGAACTCAACTCTTATTATTTTACAATTAAGTTTATTCTGTTATTTAATTAACTTCCACACTCCTTAACGTTAATTTGTGAAACGATTTAATATTAATTAAATGCAGGCTTATTCTAGCACAATAATTGTACAAGATTATTATAAATGGTAGAAATAATACTATGACTTAAATATATTAAATCAGGTAAACTTTTAACCTTTACATACATTTCCAGTTAGCAGTATTGAAAAAAAAATTACCTTCTGCCTTTTCGAAAAAACTTTCTACTCTATATTTAATTTCCATATGAAAATCAAAGTCAAACCTATCGCGTAAGCAGTCGAGTAAGCCCTATAGCATTGCCCTGACGTTGAATCGGCATCTACATGTATTATGATACATATAATAAGCTATATATATTATAGCACTACTACTATATTATACTGCTATATATTTTTCGTCAGAGGAAAACAAGATTTAAGCCATTGCGATGGCCGCGGGGTATCAACGGGTGTGTTTACACGAAACGCCACTCTCGGAGAGGGTGAAAGAGGGCATTGTCGGTTACAACGCCCTTTCCTTCCAAAAAGTGTCGGTCGCTGTATTTGCCTAACTCTTTGGATAGTTGCAAAATCTTTTTTCTGCCTTATGTTGAATATGAAGTTGTTGCAACTTCTAATTGTTTGATATTGAAAGCTAAAACATATTGAATTTACGTAAATGATAACTTCGGGCTTCAACATAATGTGTCTTGAATGCAGGCTGTAAAAAGAGAAAATAGTGTTTAGGCACTAAGTTTTTCTGTCTACCTTCTTAAAACCTTCACCTTCAGGCATTGAAAATATTTGAAGTATATTGCCTGTAAATACATTTGCAGAATATGTTAATAAATGTAGAAAATATTTAAGAAATTATAACATGATGATCTTTAGTAGAGGTTAAAGACACTAAAAAGTATTTTATATATATATATATATATATATATATATATATATATATATATATATATATATATATATATATATATATATATATATATATATATATATATATATATATATATATATATATATATATATATATATATATATATATATATATATATATATATATATATATATATATATATATATATATATATATATATATATATATATATATATATATATATATATATATATATATATATATATATATATATATATATATATATATATATATATATATATATATATATATATATATATATATATATATATATATATATATATATATATATATATATATATATATATATATATATATATATAAGAGAAAGTAAGAGAAGTAAAGAAAGACATCGGTTGACTTTCGACAACGCAGTATCTAAGATACTGGAGAAAAACGTAAAAAGCATGAGGACTCCTTGGAAAGCATGTATAGACGCCAATGACAGTGGACGAGGCGAAAGAGTTATGCAGGGACCAGAGCGTTTGGTGCTACGTTCTCTCTGATTACGCCAATAAGGATGAAGCGTGAAGATATGTATGAATGTATGTATATATGTATGTATGTATGTGTGTATTTATCTATACGTAAGTAGGCATCATTAAAACATTTTAGTACTTTGGAAAGTTTTAAAAAGGTCTACCTAATAGAAGCTAGCATTAAATGACCTCCTTTAAACCGTCCTCACTTCCATACGAAAACTGTTGAAACATGTTACAGGTTGTTGAGCGCATAAAAGCATTTACAATTTACTCATTGACCATACAACCTACCTACCAGCATGCGTATTGCTGTACAAAATTGGCCCGTATTTCTTTAGACATGTAGTCCAGATATTCAATACTTATTGGGCGAGGTGTACCTGTCCCAAATACGCGACTTTTGCAACGGCTGAATACTCTCGTTAACTGTAGGGATTTTGTAAGTAGTTTTTCTGTTCTATAAGTGAATTTAGAAAGTGGTTTTAGCACTTTGCTCTGAGACTGCTAAGTTTGAGATTTATTTATTTCTTGTCACCTATACTTATATATAAATATAAATAGCCAATTTATAGTCCACTTATCTAAAAAGTCTATAGGCTATGACGGCTATACGGTCAAAGTTACCTTTGAATATTTTTTTGTTATATCATGACTTACACGCTTACTTAAATCTGATTAATCACGGGTAAACCTTAGCTTATTACCAATTTTTAAATTTGCTAACATATTATTTATAACTTTTTTGTGTGGGATAGTCCGTTTATCGAGGGCGACTATAGGCTATATTTATTTAGAAATTACAGCCGAAGCTAAAGTCTATAATAACACGTTTAAAAAGACAATGGGTAAAAATAAATAAAATATACAAAATAAATCTGTTATTCAAAAATATATCCCATACATAAAGTTACGGTTTAAAAAATTTACAACCAAAACTACGGAAAAGTTCATTTTTTAATTTTTTTTATCTTTTGAAAAGCAAAATATCAATATTTTATTGAAAAATGCGTAATATCATAGGTCAGCCGCACCGCTATAAATCTGTTGAATCGGATCGTGATCGTGTCGTGCACATAAATTGACCCAAGTGTTTTATGCGGGGACCAAACGATAAAACGTTTATGCTAATTTAGATGCTTTATGTATCAAAATGGTAGATTTATTAGTTGCTCAGGAAATTCCACAACAAAATGTAGGTGAAGATCTAGTAAGAGGTATGAATCACAAGGGATACAAAATTTTGCGATATATAATACGCTCTACTTTTAAATCAATAGATATTTTTGATATTTATGCTTGGTATGGAACAACCAATATGTACAGGATAAATAATGAAACAAATTCGGCATTATATTACTTGTAAACGTAAACGTGACAGTTTGTGGGTTCAATTCCCACTCGAGAAACATGGATTTGTATTTTTATTTATATTTTCTTTACAAGGCAAGCGCGGCGTCGATTTCCGCCACGCAACACGCAATGCATCAAAAAAGGCAGAAAGCGGGGAACGAGGCATTTTAACACTAGGTTTCCACGGTTCCTGCGGTACCCTCTACCTACACTGCTTTCAGCGGGATAAAGCGTGAAGCTAAAAGAAGAAGAAAGAATATAAGTTAAAGCGGCAACACAATGTGACAATTGATCGATTTTCACTAACTATATATAATTGAACAAATTATATATATATTTGAACCTACAATCTTCACAAACAGTTCAAAACGTCCACACACTATCAGTAGTCTAGTATACAGTACGAGTATACAGTAAATAACATTGAAAATAGGTCAAGTGAGTGTAATCTAGACATGCGAGTTGATTACTGCCTCAACTTAATCAAGTCAAGCAATCGGTGTTGAGGCGTCCACTGTTATACTGTAATATTGGACGATAGTATACTGAGGCACAGGTAGACAGGTAGGTTCTCTTGAATGTATATACCTATCTATAAGATATATGTAGTTAAATTTAGCAGAGTGGTATGTTGAAGTATAGGTAGTTATGTAGGTACTCAAGAAGATCCTACCTATATATATGCATATATTTATGCAAGTACATATATTTATGTTATTATTACAAATATTTTTACATAAAATGAAATCTATATATGATGGCAAAGTAGGTAAGTGTTTCTAATCGTGATAATTATGGATTTGATACCATCATCTGGATTCCTCTATGATTTTGAGTGTCTAAATAAAATTATTTTTATACCAAATCCGATGTTACTCGTATTTTTAGACACTGTGCAATATTATAAAATCAATCGAAGAAAACGCTTTATCCCGCACATGGCAGGGTAGGCAGAGGGAACTGCAGGAACCATATGAACCTAGTGTTAAGACACTCCGTTGCTTAGTCCCTGCTTTCTCCGTCCCCGCTTTCCGCCGTTTTTCGAGGCATTGCGTGCTGAGTGGCGAAACTCAATGCCGCAAATATAACAATCTGATGACATTTCACTGCCTAACAATGCAATTTAATTTTTAACATCCTTAATTTCTTAGACTCGTAATAATTTATTTGATATATATATATATATATATATATATATATATATATATATATATATATATATATATATATATATATATATATATATATATATATATATATATATATATATATATAAAATTCATTAACGGCTAAAGCAGGCCATATATTAAGGCATGCCCATAAAGAACCCTTAGTCATCGATAGCCGTGTGAGGCATGTGCAAGGATCAAAACAATTTAAAGATATATTAGTAGTTATAAATTTCAAAGACAAGTT
This sequence comes from Dione vanillae, assembly GCA_037178615.1. Lineage (NCBI taxonomy): Eukaryota > Metazoa > Arthropoda > Insecta > Lepidoptera > Nymphalidae > Dione > Dione vanillae. The sequence goes on from JAZFAU010000021.1 coordinate 186,630, forward strand.
ACGACTTTCGACGAATTTCGCATTTTTGTGCTGTGAGCTGTGTGGGAATAAAATGAATGTAATTTTTGTTTAATTTTATTTTAAATTAATTTATTTATTATATTAAGGTAATTTTAAATATTTTTAACATTTATTGTTTTTTCTCTTTCTGGAAGTAGGTACTAGCTACAAAAGCGGTGGTCGTAACTTCAAGTCCCAACTTCATCTTCCTACAATTTCCCTATTGTGGGAACATATTGTGGGTCAGTTTGAGTAGATGAACTCAACTAACCCGGCTATACTACAAATTTAGAACATTGAAGCTGATATTACTTAAAGAAAACACAAGAAGTTGAACGCAGCGGGATTTAAGCCCGCACTTCTTGGACAAATACATCTTTATGTAGCGAAAATTTGTAAAAATCTCCCTACAGAGATCCTATGAACGTAACAAGTTGTCAAAAGCCTATAAGGAGAACGCAGGGCTTAGTGGTGAGAGCATTTAGACACTTTCCAAGAGGCACAGGTTCAAATCCCTCTGCATTTTGTATGTTCTTAAGGGCGCATTTTCATTGGTCGATAGGGCCCGCATTCGGGATGCGGGAGATTTCTGTAACGCATGCCATAGGGCCCGCAAAGTGTTTATCGTTTTCACTGGTCGTCAGGGCCCGCATACGGGGTGCGGGTGATTCCTATAATGCATGCGATAAGGTCGTTATTCCGAATGTGGATATCACCCGCACACGTTTAATCGACCGAGTTATCGACCAGTGGATTTCATTGGTTGTTAGCTCGCATGCGGGTACTCCGCGCATTCGGGCTAACTACCGACTTATCGACCAATGAAAATGCGCCCTAAAGTATATATTGTAACTTTAATGTGGATTAACACTGAAAAATATATAAAAATAAGAACAACATCTAATATAAAGTGTACTTAAGTACATATACCACGTCGGAAATCATTAATGAACAATATTTTAAACATTTTTTTTTCTCATTAAACCGTTAATAAGCACTTAGCTACATATAAAAATGACACGTTTCAGTACTGAAGAAAATTGCATGCTGTCTGAAAGCCGTCTAGTTAATAATTATTTCATATAGCCGCTTGGCACGCAGTTATTTTTAGTTCGCCTTTGTTCCGCTGCACATGCCGTGTAGCTGTGAATTTTTTAAATAATGAGCCATTATTGTCAAGTAGTAAGCATACGAGGTCGTCGTGGCGCATCGGTACAGCCTGATTGTGGGTTCTATTTCTATTCGGTTAAAATGAATTAATTTCATGTTCTTCACTGTGGTAAAAGCGTTGGCGGCGTGCGGCGTTGAGCTCCGCAACTCGTCACGTAATGTCTCAAGACGTTTGGCAAAAGACTAGGTCACCGCTGTCTACCCAGCCATGTGCGGGATATACCGTAAATCTATTTATATATTTTTATTTATTTATAGTAAGGATATGTATGGATTACCTGTATAGGTGATATTCGTAAATATGACTTATGGGAACTTTTGTATTAATAAAAGATTGTGGTTTGTATAAAAGAATTTGGTTTCCCTACTTATCAAGCTTTTCAGATACCTAGAAGGCTAGCCAATCTCAAGTATTATAATAAAACAATCAACGTGTTTTTGTAGTCCACCTAGCCTAGTTTTGAGAAATAGACGTAGCACATATTAAAATATTGTTTTGTATAGTAAAACAAAATAATATTTTAATACGTAAACAATAGTTCCTGAGATTGGCACGTTTAATCAAACATACTATCAGATATTTTAATATTGAAATTAATATGTGAACTTAAGATATAAGGTTTTAATTGATATATTTAATAGAAAAAAATACAGATTCGTATTTATATTTAAACAAGATTCACCCTTATTACCCTATTGATCCTTACCCTAGTATAGAGACATCGAAATTGAATAATTATCGAATGCAAATAATATATCGTTGGAAAAATTGACTGGCACAGAGGAAATGTCGACTTGTTAGTAAATATTCAATGGTGGAACGACTGACGCGTCTATTTTTATAGATTGCTTTATTTCCTTCATTTAATGCTTTTGTTTTAAAGTTTGTTTTAAAAATAGTAAAAATCGTAAACTATTAGCAAATGTCAGTCAAGTAAGTTATGCTTACATAGCAAAGGTAAAGGCTTTTGACTCGCTCAATAGTATATTAAACAAAGTGTAATAAATTTATAATGAATTTTGAATGGGGAAGTTATAAAAATGATTTCTTAACTTATATCGATACAATCGGATTACTAACTATAATTATTAAAATTTCATATAAAAATATTTATGTACGAGAATTTGACTGAACTGAGTGAGAAAAAAATATATATATTTATTTAGGAAAATTTAATACTGCACTTCTCATAATAAACAACTAAATAAAACTTTTTACTGTAAAAGAAAATGCGAGATATGGGCTCGATATTTACTTATAGACTTTGGTGAAAGCTCTAAAATTGTACTGGAAATATAAAACGGAGTGTCTTAACACTACTGCTTTATGCGAGGTATAACGTGAAGTTGTATATTAACATTATTTTTTAATGACACATGCTCCTTTGAATGTACATCATCATGTTTCTTAGAACTAAGCTTAAAAAGCTTATAATTGGCTTTTTGTCAAGAGAAAAAATTTTTTTTAATCCTCTAAGCCGGCATCAAACTCGCAACCACTGTGCTATGATATGATACAAAAGACAGCTAATTATTCCCTTGTTATTTATTATCCATTTTTATTTTAAGAGAAGGCGAAACATTATAAATTAGCGGATTTAATGGCGATACCTTTATCTCCATTTAAATTCCCTAACCTTGAATTACGTTCTCTGCTAATGTTTCAGGGATAAGCTTATCCTGGATTTATGATTCTTAATTAGACATTCAAATGCTTGAATTGTGATAAGATAAATTGAAATCTATTTCTATTTCGTACTATTAGTCAGGCAGAGGCATATAGATTTTGAAAAAGGAAGTGGCTAAAGTTAATTTTTAAAGAAAACCATAGAAATATATTTGCCTCTGTATGTTACAAATATATTTTATTCAGACAGATTCTGTGTTATATATATATATATATATATATATATATATATATATATATATATATATATATATATATATATATATATATATATATATATATATATATATATATATATAATATATATATATATATATATATATATATATATATATATATATATATATATATATATATATATATATATATATATATATATATATATATATATATATATATATATATATATATATATATATATATATATATATATATATATATATATATATATATATATATATATATATATATATATATATATATATATATATATATATATATATATATATATATATATATATATATATATATATATATATATATATATATATATATATATATATATATATATATATATATATATATATATATATACCATAATGTAATATACGAGCCTGCATGATACAGTTTCGAGCTAAAATACAAAAAATAATAAATATGTATATATATACCTCATACCTGCATTTCAGTATAAAGTTTAAATATTTAAACGATATCGCTTATAGCGAAATGTTTGCGGTAAAAACTTCTGTTGACGACGGATTGTGACCAAAAAAATATCAGAACGCGGCGTAACATATGTGGAAATAATACGTTAAAGCCGACATTTGGCCGCGAAGTCGGTTATTTGCTTTTTGTAATTTTGGCATACTTAATTTATATTTCTATTACTTACCTGTCTCTTGAAGTAAAAGGAAATTAAATTTCATTTGCATTAATTCTTGGCCGAATTCCAAGATACGTGGCTTCCAACCTACCGTCGTGGCGCAGAGGCGCAACGTGTGCCTTGTAACGCGACGGTTTCTGGGTTCGATCCCCAGTCGGAGAAGATGGATTTTTCTATGTCCATTTCTTCGCTCTGGAAAACTAGGCAAAACGCGGCGTTAAGTTCCGCCACTCAAAACGCAATGCCTCGAAAAAGGCGGAAAGAGGGGACGGAGAAAGCAGGGACAGAACGGAGTATCTTAACACTAGGTTCCCACGGTCCCGGCAGTTCCCTCTGCCTACCCTGCCATGTGCGGGATAAAGCGTGAAGCTAAAAAAATCAGCGTTCAAATTATTATATAATTTTCTAACATATTTTTTTAGCAAATTATAAATTTATATATAACGTTTTTCTTTATATATCATTTAAATTAGTACATAGCTTCACGCTCTATCCCTAGCAGGGTAGTCATAGAGAACGAGTGCCAAACGCTGCGGTCTCTGCATACCTCTTTCGCCTCGTCCACTGTCATTAACCTCTTCATACATGCTCTCTGGGGACTCCTCATGCTTTTTACGTGACCTTCCTCCTGTACCTTCGATACTGTGCTTTCGAAAGTCAACCGAGGTCTCCCCTTACCTCTCTTACCACATGTAAATTAGTATATATAAAATAACAGTGCTATAAGAAGTTTTGCAAATTAATATATACCTGCATTTTGTGAGTAATAGGAACAATTGCTACCATTAACAAGTAGTTGACGAAAATGCTGTTTTAATAAAAACTAGAGAGTGAAAATTATTTGGTTAAGATAAAAGTCTCCCCAGGAGACGAAAAATAAATTTAAAAATAAACTTATTCAATTTTTTCATCTTTGGAAAAAAATTTTCAACATTCATCTTATGAAAAGAGTACCCTCTATCCCGCCAAATAGTAATGTTAACAGAATGAACCCTAATTCCAAAAGTTAACAAAAATAACCCATTCAAAAATAATGATAGGTACAGTGAGTCAAAACGACATAAATCCATTAAAACATTTACAAACTACTCCATAAATATGATTATTAAATCAAATTCTTATACAATTATAATATACAGCATCTTAAGTAAGAAACAGTGTTTTTAAAACAGCACATTTGTTTTCGATAAACTTAGCTCGAACTAGCGGGAATCTAATTTATTACGTTGGTAATTTAAAGTGGTTTTTCACATTTGAATACTAAAACAAAGAGCTTCGGTTCGCTGTTGAGCTTTTCTTGGAGAACTTTTACTATTTCCGTTTAAATAGCTTTCACCGATACTAATTTATTTACTGGGCGTGTTAAAAGTGTTTGTTGATGAATGCAGGTGGGTGGGCAGGAATATGGGTATAGCACCTAGTTTGAAAGTTTTAAGTTTTTTATATGCGGCTATACGAAATAAACACCACAGTTTAAATATGTATAAGTTAGCACTTTGAATATACGTTTATAGTTGCTCCAGATTGCTTATAATAATAATTAGCAAAATAATGAATGCTTTAAATGCAGGACAAGATTTTAAATTCGTCATTTGTTATGAATGCAATAAAAATATCGCACTGCACTTACTCTACTATTTTCACAATTATTCATTTTTTTTATTTGAAAAATACTTATATTTATTAGTATGTATGTATAATCTTGTATTTTTTTAAAAAAATCCTATTTATTTAAATAAGACAATCAGAATTCTATATCTGATCTTCGCCCACTTTAAGAGCGTTTTTCTGGGTAACATACAATTACTTAATAAGTATTCATTATTATTATACCGACTTACTATATTGCTTTAAGATAAAAAGGTTGACGTTTCTCAAGACACAAATCGCGTTTCGATGTTATCTACGTAATCATTATTATAGAAAAATCACGGGAATCCTCCTCATATACACTTTCCTCCCATATTGAAAATAATTGTTAGAGAGAGTGGAGAAATAAACTCTAAACTTATTCTTTTGACGGACATACGAACCTGTAACCAACATTTTTACAGTTAGACCCTACCATATCATAAACGACCTAACGTAACAAATCAATAAATGTCTTTTACACCTGTTTAAATCCTCAAGAACTTACAGGTGGGTGAAGCACCATAAAAGTATAATAAAAGCAAACGATGAGTAGACTTCAAGCTTCGTAGTTCATTAATTATTAGCATCCAGATCTAGACAGTTGGTAATTTTCTTCGCTGTGAGAGATAGCATTTTTCCATCTTATTTAGTATTCATAACTATTGTTCCGACGCCATCGTGGCGCAGTAGACGTGTATGAATTAAAACTTTAAAAAATATATTTTTAATAGTATACTTATTATGATGTCATACACCGATTATCAAGACTGTCATATAACTCGATTATTAAGACTAATAAGGTGGCGTATTAAGTACAACTAATTATATGTTATCCTGTACATAAGTAAAATGACGCGTAATTGCAATCGTTAATTCTGATGAAAAATACAATAAAAATAAAGAAAATTATTATAAGTTTTTAGTTATTTTGATTTTTTAAATATTTATACACCCGCTAGACAAATTCTACAAGTAAACATACGTTTTAACTAAATCTGTCATATTTCTAACATTACGTTACATGGAAAAACTGAATAAGTAAAGATAATTTAGTTCTTTCTCAAGTACAAGAGATAAATGTAACGAGCTATGTTACTAATAACAATCATCATTTTTTTAGCTTTATCCCGCATATTGCAAGATAGGCAGAGGGAACTGCAGGAACCATATATGAACCTAGGGTTAAGACACACCGATACTTAGTCCCTGCTTTCTCCGTCCCCACTATTAGCCTTATTCGAGACAATTCGTGTTGAGTAGCAGAACACAACGCCGCGCTTTGCCTAGTTTCCAGAGTTGGAAATAGAAAAATCCATTTTCTTCGAGTAGAAATCGAACGCTTAAACCGTCGCATTTACAGGCAGACGATTACGCCTCTGAGCCACGGTGCTCAAGAATCATCACCAGACATCGAAATACAAGTAGACTTAAGTAGTTAATTTCCTTTCCCTAAATTTTGTATGAGAGCCATTGAAATATTTCATATTATATTTATAAGTATATAATATTCTATTTTACTACGTTTATATATTATGTTAAATAATTATAACAAATTAAACAGCATAGTGCTCGCAAACTGCCTAAGGCTCTGTACCGAGTGAGACACATGAAAATTTGCATTTTGCGCGGAACTTCCATTTGAAAACACTTGTTTGTTAATTGGCTATGAGGATATTGAAACACATAAAAGTATTAAGTTTCGCCTAAAAGCTGGTATGGCTTCAGCTTTTATCGTAAAAGTCAAAATTGATGATAATGAACAACGAATTTGAACATGGTTCGTCATGGCGCAGTGGTACAGCGTCTAAATGTACACCATGTATGTAGGGATTCCTACTCGAGGAGAATGAATTGTTTTTATTCTCTTCTCTATGACAGAAGGTAAGGAGACAAGTCCCTTGAAAGGCGGAAAGCGAAGGATGGAGTGTCGCTCGGACTCTCCTACCTATCCTGGTGTGTATAAATTGTAAAGCTTAAAAAAATCTACACTAGTTTCTACTCCTCAAATTGTGATAGGCTATTTCGCCATATGGATAGCGCGGCTTTGAGTTTCGCCACCCAACATGTAATATCTTGAAAAACAAGATCAGGCGAACAGAGTGACGTTACACTCTGCGCTTAATTTCCTTTGGCCTATAATTCTAGATATGGTTAGTGTGAAGCAGAGCGCGCAGACTGGATGAATAAAAAAATTAAATTATATTATCTTAAAATATTCCAAAATATTCCAAAGATATAAGATCTTTTATGCCTTAAAATACAATTTAGATCAAATATTTCAAATTTATGTATATATAAATCTTAAATTTCAATAAGCTTTTAGCATCGTATTAAAAAATAAAAACAAAAACCCCTCCGAACAATGTACGAAAGTTGTCAAAATATATTGTTTTGTACAGCAGTAATGAGAGCTAACAATACCCCAGTTGAAAATGGTTTTGGGAGCGCACAAGCGGAAAATTGGTCGCCATTAAGAGGCTTTCGTTTAATTTTTTTCCTACTGGTAATTGAATAATAATTACCAATTGGTATAAATAGGCGAGCTTTTTCTACCCCGTTTAGTGTTAGAACAAGAATGCTGAAATAAAAGTGGAATGTGTTTATATGATTTTATTCATATTGTACACATACGTATACGTTATATTATATGTGTATACTTTAAGTAGTTAAATAAACATAGTTAAGATTATATATATATATATATATATATATATATATATATATATATATATATATATATATATATATATATATATATATATATATATATATATATATATATATATATATATATATATATAATATATATATATATATATATATATATATATATATATATATATATATATATATATATATATATATATATATATATATATATATATATATATATGTATATATATATATATATATATATATATGTATATATATATATATATATATATATATATATATATATATATATATATATATATATATATATATATATATATATATATATATATATATATATATATATATATATATATATATATGTATATATATATATATATATATATGTATATATATATATATATATATATATATATATATATATATATATATATATATATATATATATATATATATATATATATATATATATATATATATATATATATATATATATATATATATATATATATATATATATATATATATATATATATATATATATATATATCTCACTATCACTGTCCGCTTACCATGTGACACATACATTTGGGTCGTCATTGTTACACTCATAACTTTTATAAGCTAGCAGCAAGTAAATATGAATAAAATTAATTAACTATTTTAGTAAGAATTTTTGAAGAAGAAATATATTTTATTTTTTCTTTTTTTTTTACCTTCACACTTTATCCTGTATATAGCAGGGTAGGCAGAGGGAACTGCAGGAACCATATGAACCATAATGTTAATACACTCCATTGCTTAGTTCCCTGCTTTCTCCGTCCCCGCTTTCCGCTTTTATTTCGAGGCATTGCGTGTTGAGTGGCAGAACTCAACGCCGCATTTCGCCTTCTTTTATTGTAAATCAATAATGAATAATTCGTTTTATTTTATAGCAACGCCATTTACAAGTAAAACACCACTAAATACACTCTGAAAATTATAATTTACTACTAATTTATACTTTCAGGTCCATAAACCGCACTTATTTGAGAAATCGTTGGTTGCAGTTAACATTCACATCCGCTTCCGCTATGAAACAAGCGTTAAGCAAAACTTTACGTATTTCCGTCCAGTCAAAGGCTCTAAACAAAAACATTGACCATTTCTGCCCCAGTATGACCACTCCTGCCCCAAAACTGTGACAAAACTTTCTCATTAGAACAGAACACAAGGAATAAACAGGCGAGTGTTTGAGCCACATTCGGCTTCATTTGCAAAACTTCGCGTTTCAACGAAACAACTTTGACGGAGTGTATGTCTTTCTTCCTGCAAATAAGGCTTTGCTGCTGGCTTCTTTAAATAAAGATGCGAGAAAATGCATCCTTTGTAGAATTTTGACACGCTATAACTCTATTATGTACTTGCTAGGTACTATGATTTTTATATTGTTTTTGACATTATGAATGTTTCATAGTAAATGGGGTTTTACAAATAAATAAATAGCTATAAAGTGAAGCTCAAGTTAAGACTATGTTCTATACTTTCCAACTCGAGCGATTGAATGTAATAATTCGTTACCCTGAGTAGAAATCGAACTCACAACCGTTGCTTATAGCAACACAATATGTCAGTCACAGTATCATCTTATTTTAACTAAAATATAAAGACTTTAAGGCATCTGTCGTTTCGTAATAACATTAGTAAGCATTTATTGTATTATTGTACCTTTTAAAATATGAATTAACCGATAAAATAGTACCAAAAAGTTGCCGGAAATGAAATTAAACTAAACCGGAACAAAGCTCCCAACTAGCCTGCTTAGCAGCTATATTAGTATATTAAAAGCTGTGCCTAAAATTATTTGTGTGGATTTAAAATATTAAAATTAATTTTCACCGTGAAATTTCGAGATATCTTTCTTTCGGTGCTCTCATTTACTCTCTGTCTCTCCAGCTCTCCATATTACAAATATCAGTCAGTATTTAACGCATGTTATTTGCATAGTCAACATTTTATATTGAGTTGTTCAAAATATAAAAATAAAGTTATACAATATGGAAAATACACGTTCGGAAGTGTGATAAGCTTTTTCAAATTTACATATTATCATTTTTATTGAGAACATGGTATTAAAATACATGATATTTTCGTTATATTTCAGCTTAATCAACTCAGTCTATTAGTATCCAAAGCTGGATCTAGGTCATCCTCAGGGTGTGACAAAGACCTCGATTCATCACCTTACGAGTCTATCCAAGCTTTCTTAAAACGCTTGCTATGCTTTTTGATTTGCAACCTTCGCTCATAAACTCGACTGCCCCACGTACAATTTTTTGAGCGGTGTTGGTAGAATAAATCAAGAAGACCTCAGATTTTTTTTCCAGATAGACACGGGACTTTTTATGACGATATAAACTTAAATATATAAGTTTATATCGTATACGTGGTTATTATGACTATTCCAGTATTTTGTGACTATTATATTTTTGTTTCCATCTCTTAACCCAAGGGCGTCTGAAAATATCGCTAGTTAGCAATAACTGTCATTTTATTTTGTGCTTTCATATAAATTCGTAATACTGGATGTTAGAATTAGTTAATACGTCCAAAAATAAAAAATAATACATACTTTTGATATGTGATTTAGAAATAAAAGCTCGGAACATCATAATTATAGCAAATAAATCTCATTTTTAACAACACCATATCTTCTCTATTTACTAAATGAATCTCTATTCATTGGAATGGAAGTATCATGAAAATATCTATCCAGGTAGGATATTTTCCTAGCATCCAAAGGAAAAGCTCCGATTTTTTTATTATTGGAACAAGACCTATGTCTGATTAGACCGTAGAATTGAAAATTATATATATGTTAATGGATAAATATGTTATTTTATCTGTGATTATATTAACCATTTTAGTTTCTTGTTTAAGTAAACAAAATTGGATGCTAAATTTCGCCAACCAACATGCAATGTACTAAATTCTGAAATCCTAGAACTGAGTTGCCTTAGGCTTTCTACCCTTTTATATGAAACATTTAACTAACCTATATATAATTTCGTCATCATTAAGACAATATCACTACACTGCGAATTAAAATTACTATTAAAACTTATCCATATACCTAACTAAGTATTAACAAACATAACTCACTGTACCTGTACGTCCCCTACACAAAATACGTAACAAATTCATAATTTCATCTCCGTAGTTGTTAAGAGCTTTTCCGTGCAATACTAAGCTCCCCACGAAGAAACGTTCTATGAATGTATTTAGTATAATTATACGTTTCTGTTTAAATATTGTTACTTTATTCTTGTTGAGATTGTGTTGAAAATTTATATGTTAGAGAAATTTATTTATTTTAGGCTTAGTCGAGATTTGAAGGCTATTTATGTCTATGTATAAAAAGCTCATCTTAAACACACATTTATATTGATACTGATATATATATATATATATATATATATATATATATATATATATATATATATATATATATATATATATATATATATATATATATATATATATATATATATATATATATATATATATATATATATATATATATAGCATAAGAATAAGAATTATAAGCATAGAAACAATAATAAATGGATTAGTTCTTAGCCTAGTTCATGTAGTAGAAAGAAAATAAATTTATAAAGTACGGCCACGTGTACAATTGAAACAGGATATTTTATTTAGAATAAAAAAGCTTAAATGTAAAAAAATCTTATTTAAAAATGCAAGCTGGAAAGGTTTTCAATTCAAGCGTTCAAGCTAGCTTCAAAATTTCCAAACAAGCCTTTAGAATATTTGTAAGCCTTATCTTTTTTTTTTGTAGCATCACGCTTTATTCCGCACATGGCATGGTAGGCAGAGGGAACTGCAGGGACCACATGAACCTAGTGTTAAGACACTCCGTTGCTTGGTCCCTGCTTTTTCCGTCCCCGCTTTCCGCCATTTTCGAGGCATTATGTGTTGAGTGTCGGAACTCAACGCCGTGCTTTGCCTAGTTTCCAGAGCGAAGAAAATGGAAATAGAAAAATCCATCTTCCTCGAGTGGGGATCGAACCCACAAACCGTCGCGTTTACAGGCAGACACTTACGCCTCCGCTCCACGACGGCCTTATCTTAATAAATTATATACTTATTATATACTTATTATTTTAGTCGTTTTTACTTATCTTAATCACTGTACTCGTATGATTGTATGTACAATAATATTAGCGATGGAAACTTTGAAGTATATCCTATACGATTATTAAATTTATATAGTACATTTATTATTGAAGATTGTCGTGTTGCACAGACGTAACCGTCGGTCAAAAGCGATGGATTGAGGTTTTGATTCCCACCCAGAGATGGTTTTTTCTATTTCCATTTACTTCGCTCTGGAAACTAGGCAAAGTGCGTCGTTGAGTTCCGCCACTCAACACGTGTTACCTCGAAAAAAGGCGAAAAGCGGGGACGGAGAAAGCAGGGACTAAGCAACAGAGTGTCTTAACACTACGTTCTAATGGTTCCTGCAGTTCTCTCTGCCTAGTCTGCAATATGCAGGATGAAAGCGTGAAGTTAAAAAAAAGATAACATTTATTAAAAGATTTTACAAATAACTTATTACTTATTACTCACCAATATACAATGAAATATAAAATATATTGCTAAAAATTAATAAAGCTTTCGAAAAGCTTTATAAAATGTTAAAATATACAAGTTTCAAAAACACAATATCAATTAAATTTTACTCAATATTGTTATGTGTCCGCTCACGTCGTCATGACACAGTTAAGAACAGACTCACTTTAAACATTATGAATATATATAGGTAAAAATAATAATATATATATTTTTTTATTTTCTTCTTAAATTAATCAATCTCCTTTTTCAATCTTTGAGCTGAAAAACGGAGTGCCAAACACTGCAGTCCCTGCTCTTTCGCTTCATCCACTATATCTTTATGCTTTTTACTAGACCTTCCTCCAGTATTTTCAATACTGTATTTCGTAGGGAACTGCAGGAACTATACGAACCTAGTGTTAAGACACTCCGTTGCTTAATCCCTGCTTTTTTTCTGTCCCGCTTTCCGCCTTTTTCGAGGCATTACGTGTTGAGTGGCGGAACTCAACGCCGCGCTTTGCCTCGTTGCCAGAGCGAAGAAAATGGAAATAGAAAAATCCATCTTCCTCCAGTGGGAATCGAACCCAGAAACCGTCGCGTTTACAGGCAGACGCTTACGTCTCTGCGCCACGACGGTCCTCATTTAAGTTATCTTTAAATTATCTTCATAGTATATTTAGGAAGGCATAAACACAAATACACTAATTTCACAAAAACCATGAGTACACCTTGCCTCTTGATACCAGGCTGTCCCTACACAAAAAATTAAAAAAAAAACACGTTACATTTATAAAATAACTACAGCAAATAACCCTCAAAAGAGTCGTTTAGCGGAAAGTCAAAACTGTATTTTGCAAGTTCTCGAAGAGATAAGGCCAATGTCTATATGTTACGCGACATAACTCGTAAATAAGTTAGTATATAAGTTTTTGATGCTAGCCGTAGATTAAACGTGAACGTAGAAATGGCGTCTCTCAAAAGCACATTATTATAAATTTGTATAATTTTATCGACTTTTACCCAAAGAAATATATAATAGAATATAGTATAGAATAGTCATTGATTTACGATTGGTAATTTAGTTATTAACATGTTCCTTATTTATAAAAAATAGACGGAGCGCTAATCAAGGTAGGCCAAGAGAATGAATGTGTTGAGTGACAGAGCTCAACGCCGCGCTTTGTCTACCGTAGCGAGGAATCTAAATGATTTAAATCAGAAAAATATAATATGAAAACCGTCATGACGCAGAGGCATAGCATCGGTCTAATCTTCCCTTTGCCAGCCCTGCTATTTGCGGGATAAAGCAATAATGTAACAGTAATTTAATAAAATTTGTTATGACAATAAGTTTTCGTATAACACTTCTAACAGAATCAAAGCTAGCGCCAAAACGTATTCGCGGTCGTGTGGTGCTGTCAAAGTTTTTGATTTATTGCCTGGTCGCTACTAAAAATGAAAATGAAAGGTATAACGTGTATTGAAAAGTATTTCAATTATACATACATACCATCTACACGAGATAATTATTAAGTTTTTATAATAATATATTTAACCGAACTATATTTATAGTTAAGAATGAGAAACAAATATTGATGTCTTTAAGAACGTCTAATGTGAGGATCGTCGTGGTGCAAAGGCGAAGCGTCTGCCTGTAAACGCAACAGCTTGTGGGTTCAATTCCTACTCGGAGGAATGGAATTTTTCATTTCCATTATCGCTCTGCAAACTGGGCCATTGCAGCGTGAATTCCGCCACTACCAAGCAATGCTTCGAAAGACGGATAGTAGGGAACGGAGTGTCTTAACACTAGGTTCCCACGGTTCCAGCGGTTCCCTCTGCCTACCCTGCCATGTGCGGGATAAAGCGTGAAGCTAAAAAAAAGTATTAGTTTTTTAAGGAACATGATTCTGTAACGCAACTACTCTAGTAGCGTATATTGCAAATTTATTACTTTTAGATTTTAATACAATTTGTACAAAAAATGAATTCATATATTATATAGATAGTATAAATTATAGTATAAAAATAAATTAAAGCATCAAATAACAGAAGGCATTTAAAATTATTTTCTCATCTTGCCAGTATATCATATTGATGATATCACACATCTGTCATTTTATATTTGACTTGTGTAGTATTTATCTTGATCCTGAGAGTATATCGAATTAACAACCACTATTTCACACACGACGGAACTTCGCCACAGTTATGTTCTAAAGACGTGACATACCATGTCATATTATGTATAACGTAACAGTGGCTTACATCAAAACGCCTTTAGTCTTCTTCGATAGATTGACGCAATAATATTTATCCTGAGATTAGTGTTTTCACCTTCATCAAATTTCCACCTTTATAATTATTAATTTGTAAACATTTTCTATATATAACCAAAAAATGTAAACATTTTTCAAGGTAAATCTTACTGTGCATTACAAATTGTCTAAAGCATTGTGACAGTTGAGTAATCTTGCTGAAAACTGCCGTGACACAGTTTACAAACAAAACGTATTACCTACTAACCCGTTTTTATTGTGAGTGCTTTATTTTATACTAAAGCTTAAGGAAACTAGGGTAGAATTTACTTTTGTATCAAGTAAAATATTAGACCTTTCTAGTTTTTGAAGCGGAAGATCATTTCTTCTGCGTACAAGCATGTGCATATGTAAACCGTACATGGGTATGGGTATATTTATATATTAGAATTAATATAAAGCAAGCAAGCATGAAATGATAAGAACTATAAAGCGCGATAAACATATCCAGTAAATACATGTTTTAATGTAAAGATTTTCTCATTTCTTTTCGCCCTAAAGTTTATCTGGAAGAGATGGCTACTAAGCCATAAGATCGGCTTTTGTGTATTTTTCTCATTTGTAAGCTATCATTTATAAATAAAGAAATAAATAAATACATAATACTTATGTATAGCATAAGTGCCATATATATATATATATATATATATATATATATATATATATATATATATATATATATATATATATATATATATATATATATATATATATATATATATATATATATATATATATATATATATATATATATATATATATATATATATATATACACATAACATAAAATATCTTTAATTTAATAATGTAAAGAACCATGTAATTTGTTTACTTTATTACCATGTTATAAACCCTTTTACGTGATTATAACTGACGATCATCGCAATAAAGTTTCAACTAAACCACTATGGCTTTATAGATAAAAAACAAACAACATCTTAAAATACAGCGCATATTAAATAACAAATAGAATTTAAATGTCCGTGTCAAGAGATATTAGACGTTATGAATTTGATCCTTTGTCTTTGTGGTTGAACAAAAAAATAGTGATGGACCGGCATTTATTTATTGAGACTGGTTCCGTAGCATTGTTTTGTACAAATTTTTTATATTTATATATTATTTTGTACAGTTTTTTCTCTGGTGACAAATTTGCATAGTTTATTCAACACTATGTCATGAAATGCAGAAAATGGCGAATCGAGTGTCTTAACATTAGGTTTTACTGCTTTATGCTGGTAAAAAGGTGCATATTTAAATAAGGAAATATACAAGGTGAATATTTAGTAACAGCTTATATACTTAAAACATTGATGTCGATTCGAATTTTATTATTAAAATATATTATATTCTTATTAGAATAAGATTTTCAGAAAAAAAATAAGCGCTGATTTGCGCTTTATTCAGAAAGTTGCATTGGCCTTTCAATGCTGTTAGAACACCAAAATTAAAGAAAGAGAACCCTCTAGAAGTAATAATCACTGTGAAGCTGTGAACTACAGTCATATGCGACAAGACTTTGCCTTGCGAAACTCAGACGTACGTTAGTCGAACGGCCTGGAAATAAAAGCAGTATCTCTACAATCAAGTTTATACACGCGATAGTTTTAAGAGAGTGTCTGAACACAAACTTATACTAGCCAACGCTCAATTATACATAAAAAAATCAAATTAGAAAAAGCGTACTTAATTTAATTGTCACATTACAGTATAAGACGGAAAGCTAGGAACGGAGTGACTTATCACTAGGTTCGTATGGGTCCTGCGGTTTCCTCCTCCTACCCGGTCGTGTGCGGGATGTGTAAGCGTGAAACTAAAAACAAATAATATTAAAACAAAATACAATTTTATATAAAGCACAAAACAACACAAAGGAACTCTAAATAATTTTAAAAGCTCGGCTAACATCTAAAATGTTAATTTTAAACAAACTACCTGCTCAGGTAGCGGCGCCGCGTCCGCCACAAAAAATAATACCCGACGGTCGAATGCCGGAAGAAATTACTAATTAGGCGGAATGAATTGAACAAATGTATTGAAATGGAAACCTCATTTTGGTGGCTTTAAGAAATATAATTACCTACATATATCTTTATATCTTTTTAATATGTATTTTCATATTTCGTCATCTTTTTTTATATGTGATATAAATTCATTCTTCCAAATTTAGACATTCCTGTGTTGAATCTCCGTAACTATACTCCGTAACGTATAATTTGCAGAACAAAGTATTCTAACTTTTCTATATAAAAGCTTTTAGCTTTTATAAAATTTAAGTTGTTACGGCTTTGATTGTACTGAAAACATGTAGTATAAGTACGAAATCTTGAGTTACAATTTTCTATTTATAATTCTAGTAATTTATTACTATCTCGTAGATAAGAGAATCTTTTTTTTTGTTTTTAGCTTCACGCTTTATCCCGCACATGGCAGGTAGGCAGAGGGGACTGCAGGGGCCGTGGGAACCTAGTGTTAAGACACTCCGTTGCTTAGTCCCTGCTTTCTCCGTCCCCGCTCTTTTGTATTTGTCCGTCCGTCATGATATTTTTTTAAGATATCACGTATCAAGCAGAAATTAATGAATAATATAAAATCTATACTCTCTTGAACCAAAGCAAGCAATATGATAATCGAACTTTTAAGTCAAGGTTATTAAAAGATACCATCGATTGTGCTTCAATATTTCGCCATTTACTATTAAATACCTATAAAGTATGTATCAAAAATTTTCAAATTACCGTGGCATTCAAATTACATATTTGTATCCGTGTAATCCTAAAATTCAAGTTTTGTCAATTTAACTTATATCGAGTTCCAATAAATATATTTATATACTGTACAACTATATAAAAATGTAGTAACAAAAATTAAGATAAATATAATGGACATTTTGTGATATATCGATTAGAGCATCGATCGATCCATCGATTATTCTTAAATGTTTACGCGTTAAAAAATATAAACTCACACAGCCATTCGATACAATTAATGGAATATGAACACTCCAATGAAGTAGAAGTCAATAAGTAGTATAAAATAAAAATATTTTTTCTATAAAACAAATAAAGACAAAAAACTCTAAGAAACCTAGTTGTTTGATAAGTAATATATATAAAAATGCTTGTTAAGAGAAGAAATTACTCCGCACTCCATGGATTCACCGTGGGGGTGCCGGACCCATCGAGTTATAGGAAGAGGTGCTCAGAGCAACGCTTGGGACTTGAACTTGGGACCTGGGTGCTAACTTGATGTTTAAAGGGGCCCCTTTAAAATTCATTTACACTAACCGGTGCAAACCTAGTGTTAAGACATTTTGTTCCCCGCTTATAATAAGCTCCACTAAGTGAAAACTAACTCAAACAAAAAAACTTAACTCAACGCCGCGCTTTGCCAAGTTGGTAGAGCAAAGAAAGTGAAAATAGAAAAATCCATCTTCCTCGAGTTGGAATAGGAACCCACAAGCTGTCACTTTAGAAGGACGCTGTGCCTCTGCGCCACCTGCGGTCCTTTAAATTTTATTTAATAAGTAATTGTTCTAGACATGTCGAGATATTTTAGCAAATTCTAGAGACATTTTATAATTATACTTCTCACTTCAAATTATTAATAACAGAACACTTTAAATATAATCTTAAAAAAAAAAATAGTACAATATAAATGCATGTAGTATAAAATAAGTTAATATAACAGTTAAGCGTTATTCGATTGTACTATTCGAGAACGACTTGCTTTTGGCTGCGTATCAAATATTATATTACATTCAAAAAGATTAAATAACTAAAATTCGAATACGACTGTGGTATAACTAACTGTGCACCAACTGATATTTATTAACTCCACAAGATGGGGAGGAGGCTATGGTACAGTGAAAGTACGTCCGTATATATATATATATATATATATATATATATATATATATATATATATATATATATATATATATATATATATATATATATATATATATATATATATATATATATATATATATATATATATATATATATATATATATATATATATATATATATATATATGCTGCTATACGTGGAACAAAGCGTAAAGCTAAAAAAGTAAATAGTAAATATAGCAGGCAACTACAGCAGTAGCAGGTAACAAAGAAGTTCTCTAAAAAATCTGCCCTCGAGATAATCAAAGTATAAGGTTATTATTTTTCATAATACTCCCCTAAATCAGTAATAACCAACCGACCGCGGCGTATTTATGCGATGATGCGAGCTCGATAAAGCGCGCTGACGAAAAATGATAGCATTAAACGTCTAAATTTACCTCGTTAGAGCAATCTTCTGGTACCTCGCTATTAGAAGATGGACGAGATTATTATTTTTACAATTAAAATATATTTTATCTTTCTTTGTCAATTTTGATGAAATATACATATACGAGAATAAATGATAGTACAAGGTTCGATTTCTGAAGAGAGTAAGGTCATATTTTAGTATAGTTACTTGGCAATATGTCTATAATGAACGTAAAGTATCCGGGAATGGTTTTTATGTATGTGTGTGTAAATAAAGACAAAACAATTCAAGATCCTAAAATCTAGGCTTCCAGAAATAAGTTACCAGAATCTTTCATAGTAAAATATAATTTTTATGTGTGTTTTTTTTTTATTTTCTTCACGCTCTATCCCGCACATGGCAGGGTAGACAGAGGGAACTGCAGGAACCATACGAACCTAGTGTTAAGACACTCCGTTGCTTAGTCCCTGCTTTTTGCCTTTTTCGAGGCATTGCGTGTTGAGTGGCGGAACTCAACGCCGCAATTCATATATATATATATATATATATATATATATATATATATATATATATATATATATATATATATATATATATATATATATATATATATATATATATATATATATATATATATATATATATATATATATATATATATATATATATATATATATATATATATATATATATATATATATATATATATATATATATTATATATATATATATATATATATATGAATTGCTTTTTCGAGGCATTGCGTGTTGAGTGGCGGAACTCAACGCCGCAATTATATATATATATATATATATATATATATATATATATATATATATATATATATATATATATATATATATATATATATATATATATATATATATATATATATATATATATATATATATATATATATATATATATATATATATATATATATATATATATATATATATATATATATATATATATATATATATATATATATATACTACAAACCTTTATATGACAAATTGAATTTCAAATTTAACATATAAAGCCTTCTTAGTGCTGTCACCGTTATCTTTATAAAGCCATAACCGGAAATGAGCGAGAAAATGATCACAACTTAGCAGTATTGTTACGAGGTGTTTACAACTCTCGGTTACTTAGGCTTTATGGGATTGTCTAAGGCTTATCAAATATTTACTTTGTTCATAACGACATGTCATTTGACAAGAAAAATGTTCCACAGATAACTATGGGTTCAATTCCCAGTTAAAATTTGTAATTTTTTTTCTAATCTATGTCTATTACTTGGAGAATTGTTTTTGTTTAATTGCTTTGATCTAGTAACTCAAAACGTGAATTCTCTGTAACGTCAAGATATTACGCTCTCCATCCTCCTCTGTAGTTAAAGACGTAAACGACATTCACATTAAAATTTTTCATTTTATATTATTTCTCATTGTAATTTCTTTTTATATGTAACTCGATGTAACTTATTACTTTTTGCTTAGACTAAGAAACATAACACCACGTACTTAAAGAAAACATATAAACATTTGAACGCATAATATATATATTTTTTAAATGTTAATCCACACTGCAAAATAGCATTCTCTCTCGCCAAACGATTGTTCTTTGTAATGATCTTTGGGTAGCGGAAATTTGTAAAAATCTCCCTACAGAGATGCTAACTACGAAATAAGTTGTATAAAGCATACAAGAACTTAAAAGCGGCGCGATGAAGGACGCATGGCTCAGTGATGAGAGCTTGCACGGTTCGCAAGAGGGCGCGCGTTCGAGACCTGCTGGCCTTCAAATTTTTATGTTTTTTTTTAAGTATTTTTTTTTATCCTCAGTGTAGATTAACACTTTAAAAACCATAAAACATGTAACACCACGTTATCCTGTTGCCGTAGAAATTGTGACATATCATTATATGGCGCTTTCTTTTGTTATATTAATAATTTAATAAATAATTAATTGTATAATATTCATATTATATAATTAATTATTTATGATTATCTTGAGCATTTTATTTTAAACACTTTTAATCAGGCATCTTGAGAACCTAGAGTTACTACACTCCGTTGCCGAACTTCCTCCTTTCGAGACATTGCGTGATGGGGGACGGAACTCAACGCCACGCTTGCCACGCCACGCCACGCACGCATAAATCATCATCCGGAAGTGGGAATTGAACCTACAGTCCGTCGCGTTTATATGTGTCTCTGCGTCTTCAATTATATTTTAATTTTTGTCCCCCGTACAAACATCGTACAGCCACTGCCCCATCATAGTCTGAAAAATATTTTTTTTAACATATCTACTGTAGTCATAATTACGTATATATATATTAAGACCTATATCTTATATACGCCAAGAAAAAAATAACAATACAAATTCACAATGTCTTAATAACCATAGAACAAGAAAAAGCACATATTTTCTATAATTATTGAGAAAAAAAGCAAATAAGGAAGCTTTAGTCCAGAAGAGCATACAATGTATTGAATTAGGTCAATGGGTTAAAAGCATCGTTTTCGCGAAATGTTGCGCCTTATAATCCCCTTTATCCTTACATTTACACTTTGTTCTGGTATCTTGGGATGAATTTCTAAAATAATATCGCTTTATTAGAATAATGTTTAAAAGATTGTGGCTTATCAAAATTTTTGTGTTACACGAGTATGGTCTTTCAGCATATGCGTTTACGAGGTAATCCATGTCCATTTCAGAATAGTTTTCTGCCCAAATTTTTTTAAGTAATTTTTTTTGTGACAATGTGTACAAAAAATGTATGAATTAACCGGAATATAAATTATGATATCCAACAGAACCTAGGACAAATATGTTTTCACTATATGTATATTAAGCCAAATCAATCATCGCGAACACACTAAACTTCTTCGTCTGGCCTGGTGAAGAAGAAATGTCTACCTATACCTGGAGAAGCAGACTAGTTAAATATCTGGAGAAGCTTAACAGCCAGCTTCACATACCTGGTATTGTTTATCATAAAACAATTGTAACTAATAATTATACGGAGAAAGCAAGGACTAAGCAACAGGAGTGTCTTAACACTAGGTTCCTATGGTTCCTGCAGTTGCCTCTGCCTACTCTGCAATATGCGGGATAAAGCGTGAAGCTATAAAAAAAATATACTATTAAATGAATCAGATCCACCAGCAGAACTAAACTGCGAACTCATTACCTATATGGAAACAGTTTTACAGCTTTCATTACTGCCATCGCTATGTTAGACCCGTCATAACCGTTACGTCTTAACGACGGGGTATAAATGACCGTCGACGCGTAAAGCATTTAGCTAATCGAAGGTCGCGGCTAAAAATACATTTGGCTGTGACAAAGTTTTATATTTCATTTGTATATAGTATAAGTAAACGATTACATCCCAAGATTTGTGTTTAATTTGCAGCTTAATTATAATAATAGATAGTATTATATCTTTATTGTAAACTCATAATAAAGAAGTATCGGTCAAGTGACTAGGGGCCAGGATCTAGACAAACACATAGGTAAACCTATGTGTTTGTCTAGACTGGAGTGACCTAGACCAAAACGCCTAATGTAAGAATTTTTTCTCTTTTCTCCCTTCGTTTAGTGTCCCAATATAACTTCACTATTTGTTTTCTTAGATCCTTGGCTCTCACCAGAGTGGAGAATTTGAAATCTCATATACTATGCATATATTATGTTTACAAAAATATATATCTTCTTTTTTAGTATATTGTATGTTAGGTTTTTCCTTATAAAATATTATTGTATCGTTTTAATATATATTAATCTTCTAATCCTTACCAAGGACTATACCACCTACCTAGTAGGTAGACTCTTAAAGCCTTAATCTATTTCTTAGAGATACATTATGAAAATACCTATAATAAATACGATTAGTATATAATGATAATAAATATATAATATATATCATACAACATATAATATATAAATGATCTATTAACAAAATAATCATAGCAACACGACGGTTCGTTTCAACGTAATTAATACACCTGTTCAATGATAAAATAATATGTGGGGACCGTCGTTAAACATACAAATGGTTTCGTCGAATTTTACAAAACGATTATTTATTTAAACCAAATTGACGCTTGTTTCCTTAGCATATACACTAAAATCCCGTAATATATTTTGTTTGCAGATTTAAATGTATCTACTGTACTGCTCATAGGTGTACAATAAAGTATCATATTATTGGTCATTAAACTTACTCATAATGGGTTAAATGTGATAACTTTTATATTAAATCATGTTAATATTGTATTTTACTATGTCAAATAAATCTTTGCAAATGTAATTGTCGCCATCGTCATACAAATAATAATATAAGGGTGATGCGGTAAATATATATATATATATATATATATATATATATATATATATATATATATATATATATATATATATATATATATATATATATATATATATATATATATATATATATATATATATATATATATATATATATATATATATATATATATATATATATATATATATATGTACATAGTAATATAGTCATAAGTATAACTTGTGATCCTTTCTATATACTCTGATAGTAGATATATTATATATAGTTGGTTACATTAAACGGATTAACAAGATAATACAGCCTGTGGTGATATAGCCTTCGGTGATACAGCCTTAATCCTATCTCTTTAATTGGACTATCACAAACATAACAATATTGATTTCCGACCAGTTAGTGAAATTAACTTACTAAATTTGTCAGTTTATTAAAAATTTAAATCATTGTTTAACAAATAATGATTCATAAAAATAATAGAGTGAATAATCACTTACTGTTTAATCATTCACATTATGCAAGTGATTCTTTATTATTCTATAATAGAAAGTCTTTGAACGGCATAGCTTCTAAATGTAAAACATACAGTGGCATTGAGTTCCGCCACTCAATATGCAATGTCTTAAAGTTGAGTGGAGAGAGGAGTGTCTTAACACTAGCATCCCTATGTCTGCCCCGCTAATTGAATATAATTATTTTTTAAGAGTCCTTTATTTTACTTTATTTATACAAAAAAAAACATTGTGGAAGGATGACTGTGAGATAAGAGATACTATTGAAATGTAAGTTAAAATGTAGTTTCTTTGCCAGGGACGGAGAAAGCAGGGGCTAAGAAACGGAATATTTCAACACTAGGTTCATATGATTCCAGTTGCCTCTGCCTGCCCTGTCTTGTTATTTTAAAAATAAAAATAATATGATACTAATCAAAAAATATGTTAAAATTTAAACACTAAATGACTTTCATATAATAAAAATGAAAAATACTGATTGATAAGTGATTTTACCTAAAATAATCTATATTTCTCATAGAAAAGAGGACACTGATTCAGTATCCCATAATAGCTAGATCCAACTAACAGTCAGTTTAATATAATACGCTCATACACTTAAGAGGCTTCAAACAACGATTAGGCTTAGTACAATCCTAGCGTTATGATAAAATTATTACGAAGCACGATATGTAGTGCTTTATCCGGCACAAAATATACATTCCATTCCCTGCTTTGTCTTTTCGAGGCATTACGTGTTGTCTGTCGAAACTCAACGCCACGTTTACTTACTTGCCTTAGTAAAGAAAATGGAAATGACTCATCTTCCCCAAGTGGGAATTGAACCCACAAATGATCGCGTTAACAGGGGCTGCGCGTCGTGGTCGTTAATAACAGCCACATTCAGAACCGTCTGTCGATTTTAAAATGATTTTAAATCAAAGTAAAGGTTGTATATAAAATAACTTTATCTTTTTTATTTAAAACTTATTTGGAATAAATCTTAACAAGTAACAAATAAATTGAGAAAATATTTTCTTAGTTTATAAGATACTTATATATTTAAAATTCGCTATAAATTTCTGTATTAAAAATTCGTAAATTCATAAACCAGCCAAGGGTAAAGCAAATAGACCATTCTAGTTTGTAGTGTTAAACTTTTTCCATTACCTAGCTGCGTATTAGAAGTTGAACTCATTTCTAACTTACAGAACTAAAAAAAATATATTACAACATTTTTTGACAAAATAATTGAATTACTTGTCAAAAATCAACAAAAGCTTGTTTAGATGAAAATATTATAAGAAATTCTTTTACTTTAGATACTTTTGCTAAGTAACAGAACCAGTTTAATACATTTTGTTGGCATTTGATATAATTTCGAAGCTGCTTAAAATATTTTAAGTAAATATTTGTATTCAAGTTTCTACTTTCTTGTGTTGACGAAATTGAAAATCTTGTAACTATCGTTTTTATTCATTAAATATGGTTAAATTAAATAAAAGCAATAAATCTTAATATATAAATATATCATTTTAGCTAAAGAAATTACTCCGTTTTCCACTATCTACTCAAAGTCTAAACAATGCTTGTTAAATGATGTCTTGTCATTAAGGACAAATAGAATAATGTATACCCTCAAGTGAATCTAGAACCACTGCCCTGTCCTTAGCCTTTAGAACAAGCGTTCAGTGTACTCAGTGAATTAATGTTGTAGGAGTATTTAATAAAAAATAGTCGTTAGTCGGTAGGGACGTAACGCGACGGTTTGTGAGTTTAATTTCCAATCTATTCTATTGGCAATTAAACAAGCGTGGCGTTGAGTTCGGCCACTTAGCACACAGCTACTCGAAACGCGAAAAGCAAAGAACGTGATGTCTTAAACTCAAAGTTCTTGAGTTCCCTCTGCCTACTCTGCTATGTACGGGATAAAGCGTGACACTAAAGCTCAATACCTAGAACAAAAGTTTGGATGAGATGTAAAAAATCAGAATATTATAATTTTTCAAGGTTAAATTCAAGGGACACTTTTCTATGTTAATTTAACTTTTCACATTTAGAGATACACAGAGGCATCTGTATACACTTATTACGGAGCTTAATTTTCTGAATGCTTTTGTTTAGATTTTAATTTAATTTTGTCTGACGATATGCCGTATTTTATGTATATCAAATGTAATTTTTTATTTTAAAAAACATAGTAATTGAGCTAAGCTTATTCTATTAATTAATTATTATTGTTAGAGAGAGCTTAAAGTTAATCCTATAAATAGGATTAACTTTAAGCTCTCTCTAATATTTCGTAGCAAGGTTCAGTTTTCCTCTGCGGAACCCAACGCTGCGCTTTTTTATGTTTTTACGTATATTATAATACCACATAAGTATATAATATAACATATGTATATATGTAGATACTATCTCACATAACTACATAGCTCAATGCCCCATAAAGCGCCGCACGTCCCATTTTGATAGCGAGAACGTTCCCGAGACCATTATGCTGTAAATTCCAACATTAATCGATTTTTCAACTACCATAGGAGAATCCGTAACGAATTTTCAAGCGATTATTTGTTTCACACGATTTCTGTGGTCATTTCTATTTATAAATATATATTAATGTCATTGCAGGTATACTACCAGTGTGCCGATAAAATGTCTAAGTGTCTGAAAATATGTATAAGTGTCTATATTTTGTACATTATGTCTAGATATAATCAAATAATAAAGCTATTTCTCATTCTACATTTACCAAGTAATAGTATTTAATATTAGAAATCTCAAAATGATTTCCAAAGACCTATCCATATATACCCAATCGTATGAGTTTGATGAAATTTATTTTTTCCTTAAAAGTATAGGCAAATGCCAAATGTGTTATTTTTTTCCTATTTTTGTGTAAAAATATTATCGCGGTTCAGAATACATTTATTTACCACATTTCAACAGTAACATATGGTTCTTATAGTTTCGGAACAAAATATTGGACAAACGGATAGACAGACAGACAGACATGAGGAATCCAAAAGTGTTCCGTATTTTGCCACTTGGCAACAGAACCCTAATAAGGGACTTTATTGTATAGTAGTCACGTCAGTAACATACAAAGACATTGACGCGTCAAACATCTTGATATTGTCATCATAATTATTACGAGACTGAAATTATCCATATTGAAATTCTCTTTCATGTTTCATTATTCCTATTAGGCGTAATGATAACATTATACATATATCTTTATATATCTTTGCTTGTTAAATATATAATTATATATTTCTCATTTATATGTAAGTAACACATCATATAAAAGTGATAAATATATTGTGAGGACCGTCGTGACGCAGAGGCGTAAGCGTCTGCCTGTAAACGCGACGGTTTGAGAGTTCGATTCACACTCGCGGAAGATGGATTTTTCTATTTCCATTTCCTTCGCTCTGGAAACTAGATAAAGCGTGGCGTTAATTTTCGCCACTCAACACGTAATGCCTCAAATAAGGCGAAAAGCTGGGACGGAAAAAACAGGGACTAAGCAACGGAGTGTCTTCACACTAGGTTCAAATTCCTGTAGCCTTCTATCTACCCTGCAATACGCGGGAAAAAGTGTGAAGCTAAAAAAATGTATAGTAAAGTTGAACAGTTTATTTGATTTATCGCACAAATCTCAGGAACTGGTTCAGCGAGAAAAATATTCGTATTGGATATGCAATTGATTGACAAAGCCTGTAGGCTACAGACTATAAGGCTTTGATAGGCAATATTACATAATGTTAGTTTCGACTAACATCAGTAATACACTGTATCTCGCTGCCATCAACAATTACCTACTGCCACTTAGTTCAATTTAATCACCATAAACTATGAAATAATTATCAAAAAAATATTAAACAAATCTAATAAATTAAACTGATAATATTAAGCGGAGTGTAACGTCACTATGACTCTCTTTATTCTACAAAATATAAGAGATAAGAGTCTACAAACACAACGGCACTAAAGCTGTTTCTTTTAATTTAAAATTTCCACTATATATTTAATATATTTTCATATCTTCGCAATAGTAAGAAAAGAAAACGCAGCGTTAGATTACACTATACAATACTAAATATCTCAAAAATTGTGTGAAATGTCTAAAAATAAATTTTGTTATTGGAAAACAAAGGCTAAAGACTAAAACTCCACCTGTTCGTATCAAACGATGATAGTAAATATAGAATCAAACTAAAAGGGTAGGTAGGATTACAAGTAAGTAAGTTACACGTAACTTGTAAATTTCTTAATATTGGCATGTATTATTATAGTTAAAATTATTAAACAAAAAGAACTGTACAAAATAATTGTATAATAGTTAGTTAAATAGCAATGATTCACTTCAGGGGCACATTTAGGTTGTGTTAGTAATTTAATTTCAAGTTAAAACCAAGAAAACCCAGAGTTCCATAGAAGGTAATTTCCCGGGTCGATAGGTAATTTGGTCGGGATAAACGAATTATTTTCGCTTATTCGCCACCAGACCGACTGTGAACAGCATAGTAGGAGGATAAGGGGCATATGGTTATATTTTACAGTGCCTTTTATTAGTTTTTGTACAGTGTCTTTTATTCCGAGGCATAGGTAGAGAAGGTAGTGTTCAAACATTCTTTTTTTCTACAAGAGATTTTGTTAGTTAAATCTAACTTTGTCTTTTTTCCAGCAGATCGAGTACACAAAAGATAAATTTATGTAAATTGTTTTTTTTTTAACCTTTTTTATGATCATCACAGAATTTTAAAAATTTTAATATTTCGCGTCATATGTTATATTTACTATATTTTTGTTTATATACACAGAAATATAGTTAGCCAGGTGTATTCATTTATCTCTATAAGAGATGTTTCCACCCAACCTGTGAAAGTTATTAAAAGCCAATATAAAGCTAAAAATTTAATATCGCATAAATAAAAAAGTCAAAGCGCGGCGTTGAGTTCCGCCACTCAACACGCAATGCCTCGAAAACGGTGGAAAGTAGGGACGGAGAAAGCAGGGACTAAGCAACGGAGTGTCTTAACGCTAGGTTCTCATGGTTCCTGCAGTTCCCTCTGCTTACCCTGCAATATGCGGGATAATGCGTGATGCTTGAAAAAATTCAATACAAAAATATACATATATACACATAAGTGTGTCTATACACTTTACATGTAAATAGTATGTACAATATAAAATATATAATAAGCAATATAAATTTCTTAAAGGAGAATAAATGTTTACGCTGAGCTACTATTATTTCACACTCTGAAGTGACTGAATAAGCTTTTTACAGCTTTCCAAAAAGCTCTGCGTAAGTTTATTTCAAATATTATTTTACAAAAATAATTTATTATTGATTTTTTATGTATCGATTGTAAATTCTGCGGAATTCAAAGTATATAAATTTCACTAAAAGTTTTAATTGGCCTTATATACTAAGGCATTAGATTTAATTACATAATAAGCAAAACAAAGTTCTTATAATAGATATTCATAAAATAAACTATATACCATTTCTACGAAATCGCTTTTTAATCTATGACAGCATAGATATGCCTATTTTGTAAGGTCGGGTCACGTACCACCATATTGCTACTTTATTCAAATACTAAAATGGTTTTAACATTTCATAAGCTTTTCTTTTTTTTCATACAAAAGCATCCACAAAAATAATAGAGTGTCTGAATCCGAAAAAGCCTATCCGTGTTTTAGATAATGTATTTTGTTATACATCGTGGAATGAAATTACGATTTTTTTTGGATTTTCCCTTTGTTCTGTACACGTTTTTTGTTTATGAATGGATTTAATTACTTGGTTGTGAGTAATTCTTTTGTTATTTATTTTAATTCAACCATAGGAACGTAGTGTTAAGAAACTCCGTTACTTAGTCACTGCTATTGAGTGGTGGTAGTTACCAGAGTGAAGAAATTGGAAAGAGAAAAATTCATCTTTTCCCGGTTTTATCGGGAATCGAACCCATAAAGCATCACGTTTACAGGTAGACACTACGCCTCTGCATCACGACGACTAGCGTAAACGTATGGGAGCAACTCTACTATATTAATAGACTGACGGAAGTTCCTAGAAATGATCGTTATTATTATTATAAAATCGTCCTCCCTAGATAGTTCTCGTCTTAAGAATAATAATAGGTTATTATAATGAAGTTATAAAATGCATCTCCATCCTACTGCCTTCAACCACCCAAGCTTTTTACAGCTTCCCAAGGAGCTTCGTGAAATTTAAATGAGTATTTAAACCTTGTTTTTGCACAAAAATAGAGATTTTTTGTATCAGTTGTGATCTTATTCAGTATTATTTTACCTAAAATGTCTTCATCTCACCATTTTTTTACTTATGTAACTTGTTTCAAATATCTACATTTAATATTGCGTTATTTAAATTTAATCTACATTTCTAGTATTCCTAATGTCACGTCAAACATGAAAAAACGATAATTAGAAAAAAAAAGAGATCTATAAACTTTTTCATAGTATATCTTCGTCGTCGTCGTCGTCGTGGCGCAGAGGTGCAACGTCTGCCTGTAACGCGACGGTTACTGGGTTCGATCCCCAGTCGGAGAAGATGGATTTTTCTTCGCTCTGGCATCTAAGGCAAAGCGCGGCGTTGAGTTCCGCCACTCAACACGCAATGCCTTGAAAACGGCGGAAAGTGGGGACGGAGTAAGCAGGGACTAAGTAACGGAGTGTCTTAACACTAGGTTCTTATGGTTCCTGCAGTTCCCTCTGCCTACCCTGCCATGTGTGGGATAAAGCGTGAAGCTAAAAAAAAAATCTTGATAATTTGTAACATAAAAATATATAAAAAAAATCCGATTTTCGCCGCTGAAGTTGTCGCACATGTAGTAGTTATAAAAGTGTTCTTAGTTCCATCTAGAGCGAGGTGTGGCTTTTTTAATATCAAATAGGATCTTGATGCTAATTAATTTAATTAAATTAATTAATTTTATCATGTAAAAAACAAATTCGCTTATCACTTCAGCCTTACTCCTGGGTAATAATTAATATAGGAATAATATAAAGATAAGAACTATGTTTTCACAGTAATACCAACGACGAACGACCGACTTTCTTCACATAAATTCAACTTTCCACTTCAATTTTCAATTCACTTTTGAAACTCACTTTCTGTTTGTTCAATCAAAAAACGAACGCGAAAGCTGCTTTAAAATCACAATACAGCAATCTATGACTAGATACGGAATAAAAACCCGAAACTCATACAACGTACGGGGCATCTGGATCATCTCAGTTTTTACGATCGTCCACATATAGGAAAAATCCAAAAATATTCCCGAATAATCTGAAATTACGGCCACTGTCCGACTGGCCGATGACTTAAATGTACCAGTCTGTAAGCGCTTGCGTTCACACTATTATTTGTTGAATATATGTTTATTTAGGGTTTTTTTTTTGTAGCTTTATACGATAATCAATATGATTTGACTCTGTTCTCCATTTTCCGTGAAAAATTCATTTAGAACAGTATTTTCTGTCATTTTGCTAGGAAAATGACATATTTTATTTCCACAACTGAGCATCGAACCCGTTTACCGTTCATTTCCGTAGATTAAACCCGTCGAATAGACCTACCGAGTCGTCAAATACCAGCATACATTTATTTAATTTATTTTCAAGTGTTACTAGAAAATAAAATGGCTTTTTAGGTTTAATCACAGAGAATCATTTAAACCTAACACTTAAGTATCATCTTATTAAAGAATTATATAATTATATATTATTCCAGATTTAAGCCCTAATCTGTTTAACAATTTGACTTGTCTTAGCTTTAAGCTCGAAACTCATGATTAATTTTAATTACATTTGTAAAAAGTTTTGTTATTACCTATGAAGTGATTGTAAATATGCCTTCTATATTGTAATAAAACAGAAAAAACATATGTTTATAGTAAATTTTTTATGACAAAATTAAACAAGGCGATAGACTGTTTTAATTTTCAGTCTGAATATTTGTACATCTTCAAATCTGGTGGGCAGATTAAATTTTTTAAAGCATCTGTTAGGTTAGCCTAGGATCTAGTTTATAATATAATAGATTTTGAAGGTTAGTATACCTGATGTAATGTCATAGTCGACCAGCTGAACTATAAATAATGATGTTCTGTCATAAATAAAACAATTGAACGTAAGCTTCTGTCAGCAAAAGTAATTCAATGTAATAACTATATTTCCTGCCTTGTATGTTGACGTATGAAAATATATGAAACTGTGAAATAAATATAATTATAAACTTTATTTATTATTTGTATTTATATATTGAAATGGCTTAATGTTTAAGCCTAACTATTGGCAAAGTGATTACTTACTATCGTTTTCATTAAGCTAAGCTTGCGATAAGTAATTCGCGCGTAATAGGTTGGGAAAGTCGATTCTACTCGAGCTTACATCAATTTACCTTCGCAATTGTCAAGAAAAAGGTCCAATGAAAATAATTATATAACAATACAAATGTATATTGTCTTGAATTCGGACGAAAAGAGTACGGAGTGTCGTGACACTAAAAAGTTTGAAAAAGGCTATTTTAGAACAATGTCTAAAATTAATTTAAGCCTACGCCTTGTGAATATCGTCTAAGAGTCACTATATACTTTATCAAATTCTATTCACTATATATGGATCAAAACCCATATTGTGTTTTAATTACTGGACACTGACGTATTACAAATATATTACAACTACATCTTATTATATTTCTTACATATGCTATTTTTTCTTTGGTCAGTATATTCCAAAATTGACTTCAACTACGCTCTACGCTATGCTTGGAAAGGAAAGTTGGAGAAGGAGTGTCTGAACACTTTGCCTTATGTCCAAAATCAAGGCAGCAAATCGGTAAATCTTATACTAATTGAACCTAGAAAACCTTTAAACAAGTAATACTCGTACAATATCGAATAGTATATATCAGATATAACTAACTATTACTACATGTTCAATGATTTAAAAGTTTTCAAAACTGCAACCAAAACCCGATCAAGTAGAACTGAGCTCTGAACGTTTCAAAGATAAAAGCAACTAAGAGGCAATTTAAGTTTTTCTACAAGTCTCGCTGCGTTTCTGAAATATGTGACTCGGAAGACTAACGTTGTCTTTTCTATTATTTTCAAGTATATTATCGAAATTATTATAGTATTAACTTTTTTATTTGCACAAAGAGACGATTAGCCTTGGTTAGTCTAGCTACTAAGTTATCTACATCACGTCTATTTAAGAAAGATTGTGTTACCTAGTGGACCTTAAAGTCACAAATATAAACTAAAGTCGTTACTTTATTAATTTTTCGAGTAAAGGTGGACTCATTTATTACGCAGATTATCCAATTTCAACATATCACACGGTGAGCCAGTATACATAGGATCAAGCGATAAATTAAAAATTATAAATA
The DNA here is from genome assembly GCA_037178615.1 of Dione vanillae. Taxonomy (NCBI): domain Eukaryota; kingdom Metazoa; phylum Arthropoda; class Insecta; order Lepidoptera; family Nymphalidae; genus Dione; species Dione vanillae. The sequence goes on from JAZFAU010000021.1 coordinate 220,127, forward strand.
AATAAAAAAAATAGAACCGTCGTGGCACAGAGGTACAGTTTCTGCCTTAAGCGCTTTAGTTTGATGATTCTATTCCCATCCGGTAAGACTAGATTATTTTATTTCTATTTTCGTCGCTTTGACAACTAAGCAAGTGCGTTGAGTTTCGCCACTCAAAACGCAATCCTTCGGAAGGCGGAAAGGGGGGAAGAGAGTCTCTAACACTAGATTGCCGAAGTTCTTGCGGTTCCCTCTGCTTATTACCCACTACTACGAACAAGATAAAGCGCTAAAAAGTCCCACTCTCAAGTGAGAATTCAATCCACAACTATTAAGACTATGAAGAAACACTTTACAGATGCGCCGCTATGGCGTCAAAAATAAAGACAGCTAGCAATTTAAGTTTTTCCACAATTCTCTTTGAATTTCTGAAATATGTGGCTCCAAACTACTAAAATTGTAGTTTTCTAGTATATTTAGGTGTATTACGAAAATTTGCATATAAATTGCTATTTTTATAACAAATTCTATATGGAATTGAAATTTGTATATTGTTGTAAACTAGTTTTTTTTTGATGATTTTGACACAATGGGAGTGTATGTGGTGGTTGCGCGTTCGATGCTCATTCGGGTGAGTCATTATGATTAAATTTTTGTCACTTCTTTGTTCTTCTTCTTCTTCTCCTCGTTGAGTACTGTTCATTCTATTTGGATGGAATGTGGGAAGGACTCATTAACTTACAACAACAAACGACATTATAAAAATATGTGCTATACCACTTTTGAAAGATTTTTGATCTAGGATTTAAAATAAACATAGGAAAATTTCTTATCTTTTGAAGAAATGTGACTAAGTTGTATCTATTTATAGCGTCTATTTTTCTTATTGGTTGGGAATTCTTGGCATAGTGGCAGTGTAGATCTATTATCAATATATACATGTAAGTATATTATGTTTGCTTTTAAAGCACTTTATTATTATCTTATATTATCTTATATTAGACGTGAGTACCTAAATTTACTCATTAAATAATGCCTATTCTTTACTTAGAAAGATAAAAATTGTTAAAAAAATAATTGAACATGTAGTAATAAAAAGATAAAAATAGGTATAAACGCGACGTTGAGTTCCACCACTTAACACGCAATGCCTCGAAAAAGGCGGAAAGCGGGGACGAAGAAAGCAGGGACTAAGCAACGGAGTGTCTTAACACTAGGCTCCACGGTTCCTGTAGTTCCATCTGCCTACCCTGCAATATGCGGGACAAAGCGTGAAGCTAAAAAAAAGAAAAAAAATTGTTAGAAAATTAAACATTTACAAAATAGTACTAGAAATGTCTGATAGTTCAAAATCTTTATATTGGCCCAACAAATTTATTAAAATTAAATGAATTGTAGTAAAATATCATTATATTTTACTACAATTCATTTAATTTTAATAAATCGAAGGAAAAACTAATACCTTGGAAGAGTATAAAAAATTCGCGCACGATTGAACGTTTCATATTTTATAAACTAACTAAAGTAAGGGTAAAGTTTCTCCTATGTCTAATTAATTTCAGATTTTATCTAGCTGCACATACGCTGGGAAACTTGTGGAGATATGGATAAAAATATTTGTATAAGAATTCTTTGCTTCATTGAAACTAAGTTTTTTTTTCTTATTTAAACAAAAATACTATATATATAATAAATACGTATTGAAAATTCATTTTTTTAAATCTCCGCTTCATGTGTCATACCTTAATTTTCAACATTACGTCCACTTTCAAAATTTGAATTGGACACTTTAATTCAAATTGTGGCGGAAATCAACGTTAGGAAAATCAAATTAAGCTCTATATCAATTTTGTCAAAATAGAGCTTTATTTAATTTTCACAGTGAGTAAAATATGTAGGTTTTTTGAACCGCAGCGAGATTCAAACCCACGGAAAACTTCGGAAAACTTTTAAAGTCCTTATACACCTTGAGGTTTGAAAAAATACTCAAAGAAATGTATTTTTATGTGTTTCATTCCTGAATGAATTAATTAGTATACTTGGGAAGTATGTCAGTAAGTATGTAAGTTGAGATGGAAGATACTAAACGATGCCTCAGCTGCGTTGTTAAAATGGCAAAACGTCAGTCTGCACGTTTGGCCGTATACAATGCCGTTCTTGTTCCAAGGCTGTTATATGCCAGAAAAAAGTGGGTATTGCAGAGGAAGATGATAGAAAGTTGAATACTGTGGTGATGCAATCTCTTCGGGAATATGCAGAGTCAGCTGAGCTGACCGAATCTTACGGATTTCGACGAGAAACACAGGATGGTAGGTACCAGCGAGGATGACACGGTGAGAATGAAGAACGTCGTCAACGTCCCGTCATGTCCCGTCTCCTCTCCTAAGTTAAGCAGCATTTTGAACGAATTAACGGCTACAATTGAAACTGTTCCTACGAAATTTCGAAAAGGTTTCTACAGAAATAAATTCCATATATATTAGAAGCCGTCCAAGATATGATCGACCACTAAACTTAATTTCTAAAAATCTCATCTGTCTCAAATATACTTCGATAGTAAAAAAAAAATTCCGCATAGCCCATTTTTAATAACGGCCTCATTAAACAATAAAATTAGCAAAGAAATCATAAAACAAACACTAGTCCACGTGTAGCGAGTAGTTGCATTTCCGTATCCGCGAGTGCTTTGTAAATACAGGCGTTTCTTAAACTAGGTTAATTCAACAGACGGCTTATTTATTACTTACTGAAGTGGTGTTAATAAAAGAGAAGTTCATATTCATTCACGATTTCAGCCGCTGTGGAGTAATTATCTTGTTTTTGTTTTAGGGTTCCGCAAGGTTGGAGGACGGTTCTGTAGTTTATTATCATTTATTATCGTTTATAAAATAGCCTAAAGTTTTGTTCTAGATGTAATTGTCTTACACAAAAGTAACTATAATTTAAATCATAAATTAAATGATAAAATTCTGTTAAATTTAAATTATTAGAAGCAAATAAACTCTTCATGTTTATTATAATATTTAAATACTATATGTAATATACATATATTGAACAAAAATTACTTTAAATATATTATTATATTTTTATACATTGGTAATATATATTTTTTTAAATTCAAATTTTGTCCTGCCATATACAGGGTAGGCAGAGGGAACTGCAGGATCCATGGGAATTAGTGTTAAGGCACTCCATTCCCTGCTTTCCACCTCTTTTCGAGGTATTGCGTGTTGAGTGGCGGGACTCTACACCGTGTACACATAATTGCCAGAGCGAAGAAAATGAAGATGACATCATGCATTCTTCCTGAGAGAAAATTGAGCAAATCGACTTAAATTTTTGATTTTATTAATTTATATCACAATCTTAAACATTTTTAACAGCACAATAGTATCAATGCTAACGATTAGCACCACTTTTTGTAGTAATAAGCCAATAAATGCAGCTGAAATTTGGTCTAAAAATATGGGAGAGTATTAAGGTGTTATAAACAATAATTATTTTTAAAGCACAGACTTCATACACGAACAATGGACCTATTATTGTTTTCTGGCTTTTTTGTCGTTTATTATGCTTAACTGAAGTATGTTACCAAGTAAAGTAGCTTTTTAGTAAGCTATCTAGTTTTTTAGTAGATTGTAGTGTTAGGACGCTCCGTTCCCCGCTTTGCGCCTAATATTAAGTCTTCATGATGACGAGTCAAATCGAACTTTCAATTTGACTACGCCACAAAAGTCTTATCTTTTGCTTGTTTTTTAGAACAATGGATCATGGCAGATGGACATACAAGCTAAGTACTAAGTACAGACTAAGTAATTCCGTAATGGCTTCGTATTTTTATTTTAAAATATGGATCTGCTAAAACAATATAACTCAAAAGATTTAAGAAAATCTTAAGGTTTAAGCACTAAATATTACCATAACATAGATATTTACATTAAATATAACATCAAATCGCTCTTCCGTCATCTCCACTCCGGTTACCTAATTTCATGCACATCTAAACTCGACACGTCGTGATTAAATTTCTGGCTGAAATGCAATATATTCCATATGCACGGAGACAGACGACATGCAAAGTAAGCGGCTGCACGTTGATTATTACCTAATGGGAGATCGAGAATGAAATAAAGTTGATCAGTTTCCTTTATATATTCTATGTATATATAAAAGATATATGAAGCAAAAATTAGTGGTAAGGAGAGATCTTAGTTAACTTTTGAAAACACAATGTCGAAGATACTGAAGCCATATCACGTAAAAAGTATTTGGTTCCCCGGAGAGAGGTATGAAGAGGTTAATGACAGTGGACGAGGCGAAAGAGGTATGCAGAGGTATTCCTGCTATTTCGAGGCATTGCGTTTGGGGGAACTCAAGGAAAGCGGAACTTATTCAAATTATACTTAATATTTTTCTTTTTGATTTTTATTCTTACATTATAATGTACATTATTTATTAGGTAAGGAATCAAAAAAAAATGTTTTATATGAGAAATCAGTCACATCTTTTTCGTTTAATCGCAATTGGCAATCTAAAATGTATAAGAGTGAACCTGCTCGACACTGAAGTTTGAGTTTATGACGCAATAAATGTTTATTTTCTGGATCGTACTTTCTGTCAGTTTATATCGATTTTGTGACATTGCCTTTTCTATTATCTTTTATTTGTACTATCCAGTGAATAAGTTTTAAAAACAGTTAACAGGAGTCACAGGAGCAAGTCACAGTGTTGTGGGTTCGATGTAGTGTGAGTGATGCAATTCCGCTTCTTAACTATAATTCAGGAGAATATTGTGGGAGAAGAAGGAAGATGTAAAAAACATATTTCTTATTATCTTTATTTTTAAAGTGGATAACTGTTTTTCTATTTTTTAATAAATTTTAAAAGTAATATAAGCTTTAAGCTTTCTTTGGGAGAATTTAAGCTCACTTTTACGTTTAATATGGACGTTTTTCGTTTTATTTTATAATAAAATTAGATGCTAACAAGACCCGAACCAACGACACAAAAGCGATTAAGTTCAATAATTAATAATTAAAATTAATTTATTATTAATGTAATAATATATTATATTATTATACTGTCATGTAACTTCCGAATGTGATGACTTTATGTTTAAGAGATACTTAGCATTATAAGTTTTAGTTGGAGTGAGTCAGGCAAGTCTTAGTATGTGAAGTGCTGTAGTAAAGTTTGATTATATATATATATATATATATATATATATATATATATATATATATATATATATATATATATATATATATATATATATATATATATATATATATATATATATATATATATATATATATATATATATATATATATATATATATATATATATATATATATAATATAAAATGGAAATAGAAAAATCCAACTTTCCCGAGTGGAAATCAAACCCGCAAACCGTCGCTTTTACAGATAGACGCTACGCTTCTGCGCCTATCTTTTATTTACAAATAATAACAACTTTTTTAAATATCGTTTACTGAAATGTAGAGGCGGAAAGTGGAGAACAAAGTGCATTAAGAATCATAGGTAAATTTGTACTAGTAGGTAGAGTTGTATCTGCCCTTGGAGATGAACAAAAATTATAAAAATATTTGACTTGCGCCTCTTGAAACCCTTAACGTAACGTTTTTCTGATTCCAGTATTATTATTCTAAGTCTAAAAATAAAAAAAAAACTTTTACTTTATCAGGTTTGGCAGAGTGAATCGCTGGAGCTAACGGAAGCTAGTATTAAGAAACACCTCGTTAGCTTGCGTGTTCAATTTCTACTCACGGCTATCCGTCTTTTCAGGTATTGCGTGTTTTTAGTACAAGGATAATGGAAATGAATCAATCCATTACCCCGAGTGGGAATCGAACTCAGCCGGACAGACGCTGCACATTTGCGTCACAATGGTTCTCAATAAATATTTAAAATATTAAAGAAATAATATTAAAATAATATATACATATCACAGATTAAAAAAGTAGTAGTACTGACAATATACTGCTAAAAATAAATTAAAAATAAAATAAAATACTGAACTCTGAAGTCTAAGCACTATATTATGAAATATAAATTAGATGCATATCTATAAATCTATAGATGGATAGCTTAAACATCAAAAATACGCAAGTTAAATAGCAATTTGCAGTTGATTAGTCTGAAAAATTTCATACATATATAAATTTTATATGACGTACCAAATTTATGAACGATACTTCAGTTGCTGTCGTCGTCCCTATAAAAGCTCTATAATTCTAAACTACGAGCACTTGTAATATCATTGAAGTTTTGATTTTATATTACTATGATAAGGATAATTTTTATCGTCACACTTTTATTACGTGTCTGTAAATTGTATGAGTTCGTTAGACCTATTGATGATGATACGTGGCGTTGAGTTACGCTTTCTATTATTTTTTGGCTCTAAGTTGAAGGAGTTGACTGCTTTGATGCTACTTTTCTTTGCCTAATAAAAAATGTTATAAAATATATGAAAATATATTTAAACATATTAAAAGTAATCTAAAGTAATCTTGCGTAATCTTTACTCTCTCAAGCATATAAGTGAGTACCTAAGATAAAGGCACAGTGTTCAGTGCTTTTCGAGGTAATATGTGTTACTACATGTTTTTATGATTTTTTAAGTGTTTATTCACACTAAAAATAGTAGAAACACGTAAAGAAAACATAAAAATTACTATATTACTACGTGTTGCATGGCCCCAGTGCACTAAAAATGACCTCAAACTGGACTAGAACCTGCAACCATCATACACTTGAAAACTTTTAAGAAGAAAATAATTAATCCTTTTAAACAGCTAAAGACAAATACATATAATATATGATAAGTCTAGTCAATTGTAAGGTTATATTTGCATTTGCCCTGTAGCGAGCGTGTCTCGACGGGGAGCCGCCGGCAGTGCGACGATACCCTCTGACACTGTGTCCATTGTATTGAGAAAAGTTGGAATTAAATTTATTTTATTTTAGTACAAAGCTTAGCCCGTGTAAGAGTTAAAAGTGTACTGGATCCCTTTTTAACGTGCATTCCTATTTTGTATAATGCTATCTCCTTTTTAGCGTACATTCTTCTTGTATGTTCTCCATTCAACGTGACATTGGCGAAGTGAATTGTGCTCAACTGGCACGCTTGGAACGCCATAAATAAAATGAATGAAGAAGAAGAGTTTAAGAGGTCAAGTTGGGTTGGGTAAGTTGAACAGCTAGTGTTAAAATACTAGATAAGTAAAGAACGTGAAGAACTATATTGTACCAGAATTACGTCAAAAGTTGAGGCTGAAATAACGCGTTTTGTATGTCAGATTAAAAATTTTGAAAATTTAACGGACAGATAGATTATTACTATAGTGGGTAACATTGCTGATACAAAATAATTACTACATAGTTCATATATAACAAAATTTAACAATCTAATAAAATTTTAAAAACTATAACATATAGTTACTTAATTTTTTGTTAGAAGCATTGCTAAAAAGCAACAAAAACAAAAATACTCTTAAAACTCTTCTCTCTCTCTCTAAATACTCTTCTAAATACTCTTCTCTCTTTTAAAATACTTAAATAATTAATAAATAAAAAAAAATTTAATCCAAAAAAAACTAAAATTCTAATATTAAATTAAAAATGATTTTCTTTAAGCCAACAGCTTATAGTAAAATAGCACTGTACTCGTACAATGGACACCCTACCCTAATCTTCCTCGCGGCGATCGTGGTAAGGATGCCGTGGAGCCATCGCGCATCCACGACACGAGTACTGTTATAAATTCCCCACATTATATTCCGAACCTGTACCTTCATAAAACTTCAAATGGCTTTAAAGAAGCTAATATTAAATCTAATAGTTGTATTATTACTTACTTTGAATGTAAAGAGTGTTTGTCTGTTTAAGTTGTATATATATATTTTTTTAAACATGCCTATTTCATAGAATAATATATATTTATATATTCAGGAGAAACGATGTAAAATCAAGCCAATGTACGACAGTGCCACTGTCAGTAGTAGCTACAGGTGATATGAATGTAGTTATAAAAGTCTGTCGTCTTTATAAGATAAATCGCAGCGTTGAGTTCCGCCACTCTACAAATATGGTCTTCAAAATTATATATGGACTAAGAGTCAGCTGTGAAATGATATTTCAATATAAAAGGAAACAGTAAGTTTTCTCTACCTTATTTTCTGCGAGACATAGTGTATAAAAACGATGACTGCCTGACATATAGTGTTTCGATTCTCCATTATTTTCCACGATTACTGACTAATATTTGGGCGTGATAGATTCAAATAATCACATATATATTGAATAGATATAATGTAATGGAAGGGACAAGTTGGTGACCTATTGTATAGTCTGGACGATAATTTGAAAACTTTCGCATAATATATCGCATTCCTTCTAAGTAATTTGTTGTAATTAAATATGTGGAAGCTATAATATGTGTATTAGGAGCAGCTTTTATTAGTTATTGAAAATAAATTAGCTTTTTCTCTGTTCAAGTAAAAAAAAAGCTTTGGAATTCTATAATTAATTAATATATAATATTTCATATAAATTATTTAGTTGATAACTAGTATTCTAAATTACTGTTATAAAATGTGTGCTTATTGAAATACGACCAATAAAGGCAAGGCTCTGGTAACAATAAAGCTGGAGGAGCATCGCAGCGCAGAGGCGCAGCGTCTGACTGTAAACTTGACGATTTATAGGTTCGATTCCAACTCGGGGAGAATGTAGCAACAAGGAAACGCGGCGTTGAGTTCCGCCAATCAACACGCAATGCTTCCGAAGTTAGAAATAGATATAGATAGATAGAAATAGGGAACATAGTGTCTTAACACTAGATGTCGATCGTACAGGTCCCTCTGGCTAACTAAAACAAAACAAAGCTACGCATCATACCTAATATATAAACGATTGAATATATAAAAAATATCAAGAATAAGCAGACGTTAGTACAATGACATATTAAAAAAATGTAACTCCGGTAAAATCCCACTTCTTTTGATCGAAACCAAAGACCTCGGTTACCTGACTACCTGTACTTCAATACGCTTCCGCCGACCAAAAGGTTTTAGAATTACGCCAGATGCACTCCATTCACGTCGTGAAAGGTAGTTTCTTATCATAATTGATTTACAAAAGATTTTTAGCACAAGATAAGTTTTTAACACTTATTTGTTTATGATCTTTGCTATCTTAAGAATTGATAAGTTGTGTTTACTACAATAAACGTAGGCGGTAATTTTTAAACTTATGTAAATTTTTATAGCTTCATGCTTAATCCTGCACATAGCAGGCTAGACGAGAAGACCGTAGAAACCGTTAGATCCTAGTGTTACGAAACTATACCTCCACTTTCCGCCTTTTTTCGAGGCATTGCGTGTTGATAGGCGGAACTCAACGCCGCGCTTAGCCAAATTGCCACAACGAAGAAAATAGAAATAAAAAGTTACGCCTTCCCCCAGTGAGAATCGAACCAACCGACTGTCACGTTTATGAACAGACATCATGCCTCTGCTATATATATATATATATATATATATATATATATATATATATATATATATATATATATATATATATATATATATATATATATATATATATATATATTATAAGAATTTATCATAACTATATTTCTCTAGAATGACAACAAAATATCTTGGATTCTCTTGACATTTACATAATGAAAGTTAATTATGTCTTAGTCCCAAGTTTTGTTTAAACTCAGTAGAAAGTAAATAAATCTAGATCTAGTACAATAATCTAGAATGGGACGAACAAAAGGTACAAACAACATGTCCGTCGTGATTTGATAAATTTAAAGAAAAGCGGGACTTCAAACCTAATGTTAAGTTTGCTTTACTGAATTTGTAAAAAGTTTTATACAATTATGAGAGAAAGTTGGCTAATATTTCCACTCATTCTCTGTCATAATTTATTAAAAAAAAGATGTTACATAACACATGACTGTTAAGAAAATATCCATATTACGGCATTATTTTTGAAAAATTAGTTCATTCCCCTGAATGGAAATCGAAGTCGTAACCACGGGGTTAACACAGACACTGCGCCGCCATGACGTGGCCTGAACAAAAATAAAGTAAAAACCAGATTTATATATAAAATGCTAACATTATACACACCTTTTGGCAGCCGGCGAAGTCATGCGTGATGCGCTTCTCGCGTCGACGCTAGTAACCACTAGAGACCTACAAATCAACAACGTTTAAAAAAAGCTGGATATATATTTTTATATTACTTAAAATTACTGTGTATAAAATATAGTTTTCAAAAAGAAGATTTATGTTTTATTTCCACCGTACTACGTACCAGAATATTGAGAATGGGTAAATAGAAGTGTGATTTGAAAAAAAAAAAGATTATAAAATAAAATCGTGGTGCAAACAGTCCTTCATTCTGAACGCGACGACTATAAGTTCAATTCCCACAATTCACAAGTTGCAAACGACGTGTCTTAGCTCTACCTGCTCTGCTATAATATACAGCAATAATAAAAAAACGCAATCATAATTTTGTAATATTATTATCATAACTATGAAATCGGTAGAGGCTCCTATCCCTAATATATCTTGAAACGATGATGATTTTCATGGAGAAATATGTATGTGCTTCTTCATAAAAATCATTTATTCTCCATCGTCTTAAATCCACTAATCTCAACATACCGTTACGGCTGGATAAAGTAATCTCAGTCGGTCAAGCTCGGTCCATCAATATACAAAGCGAATACAGTTAACGAGTTTTAATGAACATGTTCAGGTGTTGTTCGTTAGTAGCGCTTTGTGCAATCTGCTTGCGGTAACTCATTGGGTTCACTAATAAATAGGTTTGTGATTTTTTTCCTACTATTCATTTGAATTCATTTGTATTTTTTTCCTTAGGTGCCACTTTTTCCGAAGCACATTTTAGTTATATATAGATATGGAGAAAAGTAAATATTTCTGAGATAAATATTTTGTTCTGTAGTTTTAAACGATTTCTCAAATAAATGACTCCATATTCAATATAATCATCAGATTGTAAATTAATTTAAAATCTTTTCATTACAAATAGATAATTTTTTAAGGTTTTTATAATTTTGTCCCATTCCACAAGCAATTTACTGTTAATTATATAATAATATTCGAAAATACAATTATGTGACGGTCCTCCATTAAGTCTTCAATCTAGAAACAAAAGAAATCAAAAATAACTCGCTAAGCAAATTATTTAGAGTTATGCTACACTCCAATGAACAAGCTGTATAGGAAAGCCATTCTCAATGCTCATTGTTCTAAAAACTGTTAGCAAGACTTCGAGACACTCAGTTTAAGTCCGAAAAAGACGAATTAATAGCAGTAAAGATGCGCTGAAACTTTACTGGACGAAACTTAAAGTCGCTTTCAAAGTCAGAATTGCTCTGAAGAAAATATTCGCAGAGGAACCGGATTAGAATAGAATTACAACATTTTTTATTCTCATAAAAAGAAAATATTGTCTCGTTTCCTCTCGATTCTTGGAGCGAGAATTTCTTGGCTCTAACAATGAATCAATAAACTAGTTTGTATGTTTCTATAATTTGATATACTTTTCTCTTTATTTTGATATCACTTCTATTAGAATTATTTTATTATTTTATTTATATTTATTTTATTCATTTACTGCAATTGAAAATATTTATAAAACAATTAATTTCTCAACTTTGCTTATCAACAACTGGCTAAAAATGGACGATTACAAGTAAAAAACAGGATGATCAACCTGCTAATCAAAAAATAAACAATAACATTAAAGTACAAAAACATAGCTTCACACCTTTATCAGCATATGCAGGGTAGATTGATAAAACCTCTGTTCTCGTTTAGACACTGTGCTCCCCACTTTCTGTCCAATATTCATTTCGCATTAACTTAACACCGCGTATTATCTTCTTCTTATGTCAAACAAAACATCAAATTTTCTAATCGAAAAGATTAAAATGGGAATAGCAAATTCAAATACAAATATTGTTCAAGCTTTAGCCAAGTACTGAATCAGTAAGTCGTTTTTCAACCACCTCTATGTCTACATCTCGATATTCATTTCTTTTTGTGCAGCTTCTGTTTCTATCTTACCAAGCGGTCCGGTGCGTCAATGAGAAAGGCATAAACCGACTAAAACCCTTTAAATTGTATTGAAAATGGAATATAAACCTTGCGCCTCAGGCTTACGATTCATAATGTCCTAACAATAGTAGGATTTTCGATTTTTCCGTACAATGAGTCTTGTTTTGCATTACTCGGGGATATCTCAAAAGGTAAATGGCTTTGTTTCAACATCCGGCACACGTGGATATCGACGCGTCGGTTCGTATTGAAATAATTGTGGAGACTTGTGTGAATAAAATTAATATCGAACGTCTCTCCACTTTGCGCTGGGACTATATTGTTTTAGGATTTCTTTAGTGTCTAACTAGAAGGGGTTGGGTTTGGGTTTTTTATGAAACATTGAGTTTGTTCAGATTTATTTTTAATTTAATATTATGTTTAATAAAGTTTTTTTTAAAGCTTTAAATTGTATTTAAAAATTAAAACGAGCTTTAAGTCGTCGTGGTAGTCTCTCGATGATTACATTATACTAAAAATTGTAAGTAGTTTTATTTTTCATTATAATATTGCCAATTTACGAGAAAATTATTGCTAAATTACCATGATTGAGACTGAATTTAGTACAGTTTAAATGATATATATGTTGCTCAGAGTCTGCAGGCATTGAGTCCCATTATTTAACATGCAATATCTTGGCACTAGACTCTTTATATTGTATATAGGCTAAGGGAGAAGCGCTAAAAATAATTTGAAAAGGAAATTACTTTAAATATTTTGGATTATAATGTATACATTTATAATTTTATAATACTATATATATTTTGGGAATGAAGTTTTATTTTCTACACATTTAAAGAATAAGCATAGAGCTTACAGAACACCTCTTGTTATATATTATATAGTTAGAATCACTTTTAAAAAGATAATAGTTAGATGATAAAGACAAAAAATGAGGACTGTCGTGGCGCAGAGGCGCAACGTCTGCCTGTAACGCGACGGTTACTGGGTTCGATCCCCAGTCGGAGAAGATGGATTTTTCTATTTCCATTTTCTTCGCTCTGGCATCTAAGGCAAAGCGCGGCGTTGAGTTCCGCCACTCAACACGCAATGCCTCGAAAACGGCGGAAAGTGGGGACGGAGTAAGCAGGGACTAAGTAACGGAGTGTCTTAACACTAGGTTCTTATGGTTCCTGCAGTTCCCTCTGCCTACCCTGCCATGTGCGGGATAAAGCGCGAAGCTAAAAAAAAAAAAAATAAAATAAAGACAAAAAAGCAATGTAATTATGTTAATCGGAGCTGTTGCAAATAGACAATTGTCGGCGAAAGCTAATCTGAAATATTGTTATTAAATAATTTATGTTAATTAATGCAACTACACAGAAGCTATGTCCGAATACGCTCGAAACATATAGTTTACTTGTATTTCGACATTTTCACTTCTTCCTAACAATTTATTAATATTTTTTCTAAATGGCGACATTTTTAAGTTCATCACACTTAAACTAATATGGTAAAGCGAAACACACGTTTATATCTAAAGTCAAATAAGTATTACAATACCCGCGGAATTGTTGTATTATTATCGATCCTTATCTCGGACTCCATATATAATTCGACATGCATTATTTATGTTCAGAGGGGTTTCGTTTATTGAAATCACACGTACATATAGTGCAGATTCTTATTTAATTGTGACAAGGGAATGTAGTCTTTGTATATAAGGATTGACAGGGGAATTTGGGGTGGTTGTATTTTTTTGTTAGCGTCAGTCGTATGTTGTAAGGCCTCGTTTATATCTAGGTAACAGATCTTCGAGCATTCGAGTAACGTTTCCCAAAATGCTTGTTAGATTCTTGGATACGGGTATCTATTTGTAATTCATTAATTTGTTAAGATATTTGTTAGCTTTATTACGATTGTTGTAATTTGCTTAGTTTGTGTAATTATAGTATAGAATAATTCTTCAGGTCACTCTCAGATTTCTCGCAACTTCACCTGTTTAATCTACAATATTATTTATTTATTAGTAAAGTGAATTTTGTTCTTTTACAAAAAATGTAGCTGTACTTGTAGCTAAGATCATCTAATCGTTCTCTAGTTTAACGTGATGAGACACATTCATCCATTGTCAAACATTTTCATATTACTAATATTAGTATGAAGAAGGATATATGTATATATAGAGCTTTCTGAACAAAATTTTAGATGAAAATTATGGAACTATTTAGATGATGTCTATAATTCCTGAAATAAATGACCCTCTGCCTTTAACATTCTCTGCTCTCCTTTTGTATGGAAGACAGAGAGTATAAGGAAAACGAAAAAAAATCATTTAAAAACATTCCCATGAATCGTAGATGAAGTTACAATCATCACAGTCATAAATACACATATATTTTACTGCTTCAAAATGATATCAAATTTCATACGTATGACACACAAGTTTCATATAATCAAAATAAAAATATAAAAAATAGAGCTTTTTTTAGCTTCACGCTTTATCCCGCACATGGCGGGGTAGGCAGAGGGAACTGCAGGGACCGAGGGAACCTAGTGTTAAGACACTTCGTTGCTGAGTCCCTGCTTTTTCCGTCCCCGCTTTACGCCTTTTTCGAGGCATTGCGAGTTGAGTGGCGGAACTCAACGCCGCGCTTTGCCTAGTTTGCCAGAGCGAAGAAATTGGAAATAGAAAAATCCATCTTCCCCGACTGAGGATCGAACCCAGAAACCGTCGCGTTACAGGCTAACGTTGCGCATCTGCGCCACGACGGTCCCCAAGCTTTTTTAAATTTATATAATCTAATAAACCCCGAAGCAGGTATATGAGCGCCACGAAAAGAATACATTTTCATTCATGCTCGGTAAGGTTCTAATAGCTCGCTTCAAACTAGAGATTTAGTTTCAGATAAGAACGCGGATAAAGGCGGAATTCCTAACTACGCTATAAATATGTGATTACATCCTGCAAGCATCTTTTGGTTAAGACTTCACTATTTCCAAGCTGCTCTTTTTAAATTTAGTGTTAAACGATATTAGATTTTCATTTCTATGGATTTCTATGGATGGATAATGAAACCTAATAATTTAGGTTCTTTTTATAGTTGAATTGGGTTATTTTTTCAGTTATTCTCTTTGTAAATTGTTACATATTTATGCAGACATTTTGTATTTTCGATGAAAGATTGCAATTTCTATGTTTTGGAACTGTTTTTGTAAAATTTCTGATTATAAGGTCGTTCAATTAACTCATCTTCTTTATATATATTAAATTAATTCTTATTTCTTCCTTTAGGAAGACGTCTTGATGCAGTAGAAAGCATCTGGTTGTAAAAAACATGGGGTTCGGACCCACTCTTAGGAGACTGATGTATTCTCATTTCCACTATCCAAGAAACCAAAATGCAGCTTTAAGTTCTGCCCCCAAATATATATTAATTTGAATTAGGGCAAAAATTGCAAAACGGAGTGACTTGACACTTAATTGTTTTTACCTGAAATATAACTAAACAAAATAATATTTTTAGAAATTTAATATTTTGGACATTGAATAGAGTCAGACAAGTGAATTATTTTTTTTTTATCGTACATCTTCTTTTGGGTGTTTTTCAAGAAAAAGAAGATTAAAAAGACATGGTGAAGGCTAAATCCATCCATCCAAGCCACTACACCACTAAAATCTTCTGCCATTTGATAAATCTTTAATATTTTAAATATAAATTACTGGTGAATTCAATTATTCGAACTGTCTGACTTCTATTATGTAGTATAACACAATATTTTGAGTCTATCATCTAATAAATGAAGCACATACTTACCTGCTATATTTATTTATTGTGCGTACAAAAATAATAATATGAACAAATTATACAACTTTTAAGCTACATATTATTTTGTTCTGAAGTATTCTTCAAAAAATCATTGTAATAGAAACTTTTTTCCAATATAACGACACCGATGTAAACATTTGTTTTTAATTTAACTTCGCGAAGAGCTCACGAGCTATAATGAATTGGTATTTGTGTAAGAACGGGACGAAGTTGATTTCGTATATTGTAAGCGTAACGTGTTTGAATGTTATTGTTATATTATAAAAATATAGTACAAAATTTGTTGTATGTGTGTCAACGGTATAATGCAGTTGGCAGAGAGAGGAGAGATGTAGAAGAGAGAGGCTCTCCATTTTCTTGCCATTAAAAAAACATAGATAAGTAACCTAAAGTTCTGCCGTTGAAGTAGGGATCGAATTCACTATCATTGAAAACTTAGACACTATACAAGTGCGTCAAGATATTATAGTTTTTCTTGTTATAATATCTATTTTTCCTAATAGGTTGACTCGATTTCTTTTATTTTATTCTCTATTTTTATTAGAAAGAGTCTATGATTTTTATTAAGAACGGCGACCGAATCTCGACTAAAAGCAACAAAGGCCGCCCTCTAACAAGGTGGACTGAGCTAACTGCCAAGTTGAGCATATTTCACTGTCGGCAATTGAGTGACTGAGAATGGAGAACAAATGAAGAAGATTTTACTAATAATGGAGAAATTTATGTATATATTTATGTAAGTTAAGGTTCAGGCTCGCATAAATATGCGACTGTTAAAGCAAAAGTTGTTGTTACACACGTCATAATTTCTTCATAATTTCATCACTTTGGTAACAAGATAAATTAGGGTGTTAAATTACCTTATTCTAGAAAATTTACTGTAAAAGAGAGAACTGAATGTCTTAATTTTTTGTTTCTATATACTTCTATCCATAAAAAAACTTAAAAGTTATTTTCGGTCGTAGTCGGATGTACACCGCCATAGTGAGAAAAAGCTTAAAGCTTTATTTACGTATATCGAATAAAGACCCAATTAGAACACAGCTTTCGTCTATAACAAGTAATTATATCAAGAAAATATTGAAACAAAAATAATAAACGTAAAAAACTTAAAAGTATAATAACAGAAGCTGCTATACGAAACAAAGTTCCAAGTACGTACCTACTCGGTTCTTTGGAAATTTTAGTATCTTCACTGAATTCGTCGTCACTTACCATACTTTCCATATAATGCATTCAAGTAACTTTGTAAGTCTTTATACAAGTTTAGTAAATGATTGTAGATGTGTACTACGCTTACTGCATTTTACTCCATTGATCTAGTAGTAGCTAGCCTGGGAGTTTAGGGTTCAAATTTCGGATCAGTCGATAAAAATATTAAGTTAAATATTTTTGAAGTATTAAGCCATGAGCTTAATTTGCTTGCGAATAAAAGGTTTATATATATATATATATATATATATATATATATATATATATATATATATATATATATATATATATATATATATATATATATATATATATATATATATATATATATATATATATATATATATATATATATATATATATATATATATATATATATATATATATATATATATATATTTACTAAAATCTAAGTCAAAAACCTATTTCTGTCCTGCCTTGTGGCTAATCGGACTAAATAAATGATATTGCGATGCAATGGACTGCGATTATGGCCTAACTTTAAAACTATTTATGAGATCTGTGAAGCTTAAAAGTCATTTAATATTTTATCTGTCAAAAAGTTGTTTTTCCACCAATTTTAATATTTTATTGTAACAAAATTTGCATTTGGCTGTAGAAATACTTGTAACCAGCAGGTTTGGATACTCGTACAAATAAATTTTCATATGATTTTTTTAATGTGGAATAACACTTTAAATTAGATGTTTATTTTTTTTTTCAGCTTCACACTGTATCCCGCACATGGCAGGGTAAGCAGAGGGAACTGCAGGGACCGTGGGAACCTAGTGTTAAGATACTCCGTTGCTTAGTCCCTGCTTTCTCCGTCCTCGCTTATTATTAGTTGATAATTCTTCTTATTATTATTATTTACTAATGCACTGAAAAAAATCTATTTTCTTGTTTATTCTCCGACTACCCCGCTACGGATAAAGTGTGAAGCTTATGTCACAGAGTGCCTTAACACTAGGTTTCTTTTGCCTAAAGTAGAAGTTGCAATATATATAGGGGAAGGTTGCTATCATTGGACCACCTAACTTTGTGGCATCATATCTCATGAAATATTACCTATAACTTAAGACAATTAATAAAATGTGATGCTTTTTTATGTAAATTAATGATATATAAATTATTGGCAATGAAAGTTGAGATGCTTTAGAGCTATATTAATATAACTTTTCAATGACGAGTTGCTTTCTTTGGACCACCGTTGCCTTGAACGGACCACCAAGTTGCTATCATTGGACTTTGAAATATTTGTATTAATGGTCCAATGAAGGTGACTCAAATGAAGCACAAAATAAGAATTACTTTTTTTATTCAAATTTTTCTTTTTAAATCCAGTTGTACTGCTCATATGTGGCTCTTAGTTGACGAAAACTTATATCTGGATGGTGCTTCGTGTATTCACAGTACTATTTTCCAGGAACTTCTTTGGTTCTATTAAAACGATGTTTAATTTCATTTTTCTCAGCTAATTGGAGGCAAGCACTCTGACAACTTTGGGAGTAATATAAAAAAAGAATTCTCCATTTCAACAACGTGATTGCTAAATTTAGTTTCTAAAGCCTCCGCAAGATCTACTTTTGATTTCACTATTTGAATTTCTTCGACATTTTTTTTTACTTTTCCCATCTAATTGTCTTTTTAATTGGCTGGAACGCCATACGTTCGACTGGCTTCATTTAATCCAATAGTTTTTTTAAAAAAAATCTATAGTTACTTTCATACTAGTAACCAATACTGTTTCGTCATTTAACAATTCTTTCACTTTGCAATCTAAAATAATGCATCCAATTACAACTAAAATCTATCTACATGCAATACCAAAATATTCAATTTACAATATAAAACTCATTATTTATTAACGTTGATATAAGTTTCTTTGATTGGACCGGTCCAATGATAGCGTCACCATTCAGGTCCATTGATGGCAACTAGGCATATAAACAGAACGGAAGCAATTATTAAAAAACGTGTAAAATTAAGTTAAAAGCTTAGTAGTGTTTGTAAGCGCAGATAAATTTGCTATTTGGATGTAACACAATCATTAAACATTAATTAAAACAATGTGACTTACATGACTTTTTTGATGGCTTGGTTATTGTATCACGGTCACCATAAACACATGTACAGACCTCACTCCTTACCACGTTTCGCAAGCACAGAGAGGTTTGGTGGGTAGGCAAGGGGTTCGGTACTGTTGCCTAGCAACGTATTAAACTTGCTGTGACATGTATAGTTTTTGAAAAAATTGGGTGGTCCAATCAAAGAGCCGGTCCAATGATCGCAACCTTCACCTATATATATATATATATATATATATATATATATATATATATATATATATATATATATATATATATATATATATATATATATATATATATATATATATATATATATATATATATATATATATATATATATATATATATATATATATATATATATATATATATATATATATATATATATATATATATATATATATATATATATATATATATATATATATAAGCGTCTGTGGACATTCTCTCGTTTTTTTAGCTTCGTGCTTTATCCCGCTCCTAGTAGGATAGGCGGAAGGAGCCATGGGAGGCAAGTGTTAAAATACTTCGTTGTCCGCTTCCCGTATTTCGAAGCATTGCATTTTGAATAGCCTTGTTAGAACAGCGAAGAAAAAGGAAAATAGAAAAATTCATTCTCTCGGAGTGGAAATTGCACCCACAAACCACATTTATAGGTAGACGGAGTGCCTCTGTGCCACGAAGAATGAATATTTATTTATATAATTTAATAACATTCTTACTTATAGACTTACATTTGTATAGTAATTTTATATAGTTAATAATTTTGTGTTTCGTCATGATCTGAACTACATTTTCGATCAAAACTTGTCAAATTTCGCGCCATTTCATTGCACAGATAAAATAGAAAGTGACAATTTGTCATGTGCGTAATGACGTTGGCTGACAACACAAAGGACTGCGCTTGACAAAGACCACCAGCATTCAGGTAAATAAGACAAGGTGTGAACAGCCTTTTATCCTAAATTGTTGCAGGAAGTCCTCTAATAATATTTTAGTGCATAATTTTATATTTTTTTGTGATTTCCGTAATTATTTATGACGAAGCCCTTTTTTTTTCTTATAAAAATTATTTATTTTTTAATAAAACTAAAGTAACATCCAGGTTTATTCATAGATTATCGGATTTTATATAACGATTAAAAATGTATACGAGAGACATTAAATAGTACTTTTTTATACGACCTTAGAAGTATGTACCTAAGCCTCTTAATCTTCAGAAGATATAACTATACCCAAATACCCAAGGGTTTTCTTGAATTGATCTCGAAGTAGGACAATAAAATGATTTAAATATTTAATATAAGCCACGCTCTTTCGTGAATATAAAAGTTAATGTATAGTAAGAAAAAAGAGAGTCAATTGTAGATTTTTCAAAAATGTTTTTATATACCGCTTAAAAATTAATTCTATTTCATATGCCTACATCTATAGTAGTCCTATGTATATACGTTATGACAACTGAATAAAATTTATTCAAAAAACGAGAGAATGTCCACAGACCGTATTATATATATATATATATATATATATATATATATATATATATATATATATATATATATATATATATATATATATATATATATATATATATATATATATATATATATATATATATATATATATATATATATATATATATATATATATATATATATATATATATATATATATATATATATATATATATATATATATATATATATATATATATATATATATATATATATATATATACATATGTATAATTTAGATTTATTAGCATTATGTTACTAACGATAATAATTAGCGTACAGTGTATAAAATCTACATCTGCCCATTTTTATTAATTCTGTTTGTATAATAAAGAGAACCTTATTAATATAGAAATTACTTTGAAATACACGTAATAGTAGTATTTTTTTTATGATTATATAGTATTTATAAAATTATTTTCCAATTATAATAAATAACACTTAAAAAAACAAGTAAATATTGTTATAACATTAGCATATACAAAGACACTAAGAATTTTTTTAAGAATCTCGTTTTAGCTTTTATCATTATTTTATTATCATTTTTGTTGGTGTTGAGTTTCAATATAAAAACATCGATCAGTACCATTGTTATTATATTTAGAGATATATATTAATTGTTACGCAAACTTAATCATGTAAAAAGTCATTAAAATTTAAACAGTGAAATTCGGCATTTTCACAATCATTTTTGATATTTTTGATATTTTATTTATTAGGTTGTGTTACTTTTAGATGGACTTATTTTAATACATTATATATTTTCGTATTACGTTGGTCATTTTATGTTTAGGACATTTACTTTTTATCGCTTCTCAATACTCGGCAAGCGTTCACAAACTACGCGTGTAGGAGAGTTTGGCTTGGCTTGCCAGTGCTGTTTGCTGACCCTAGCCAGTGCGAGGTTGTTTTTGTTTGTCTTAAAAGAAGCTTGCAAACGCTTGCACATACTTATATGTCAATGTTTAAAGATTTTTTTTAGCTTCACGCTTTTATCCCGCATATTGCAGGGTAGGCAGAGGGAACTGCAGGAACCATTTGAACCTAGTGTTAAGACACTCCGTTGCTTAGTTCCTGCTTTCTCCGTCCCCGCTTTCCGCCGTTTTCGTGGCACTACGTGTTGAGTCTCGGAACTTAACGCCGCGCTTTGCCTAGTTTCCAGAGCAAAGAAAATGGATATAGAAAAATCCATCTTCTCCGAGTGGGAATCGAACCCTCAAACCGTCGCGTTTACAGGCAAACGCTTACGCCTCTGCGCCACGACGGTCCTCTGCTTAGAGTTAATGGACTGTAGTGGTACACATGGACTCCCATGTATTCTTTTATTTGTTATTTCTATATAAAAATTTGATATAAAAGTTTGGCGTTGAGTTCCGCCACTCAACACGCAATGCCTCGAAAACGGCGGAAAGCGGGGACTGAGTAAGCAGGGACTAAGTAACGGAGTGTCTTAACACTAGGTTCGTAAGTTTCTGCAGTTCCCTTTGCCTACCCTTCCATGTGCGTGATAAAGCGTGAAGCTAAAAAAATAAACAAAAAAAAAAAATAATAAATATTAACTTTTTTCCTAAATTCATATTTCTAGTTCATCGGAAAGCGACCTTTTTTTCATTACGCGTATAACGTCATGTAACATGTAGAAAAGCTTACAACGAAACGTAAAAGCTCGTGTCTTTTAATTGCATAGCGACGAGAAGTAGTTTATGTTTAAACTTGGATATTTTGTATTAATTGTAGCTTATCAGCTTTATACTTCCATACATTCTTGAGTAAAAGGATTTTAGCAGCTCTATAAAGGATATATATATATATATATATATATATATATATATATATATATATATATATATATATATATATATATATATATATATATATATATATATATATATATATATATATATATATATATATATATATATATATATATATATATATATATATATATATATATATATATATATATATATATATATATATATATATATATATATATATATAATATATATATATATATATATATATATATATATATATATAACCAAACCGTATATATATATATATATATATATATATATATATATATATATATATATATATATATATATATATATATATATATATATATATATATATATATATATATATATATATATTATATATATATATATATATATATATATATATATATATATATATATATATATATATATATATATATATATATATATATATATATATATATATATATATATATATATATATATATATATATATATATATATATATATATATATATATATATATATATATATATATATATATATATATATATATATATATATATATATATATATATATATATATATATATATATATATATATATATATATATATATATATATATATATATATATATATATATATATATATATATATATATATATATTATATATATATATATATATATATATATATATATATATATATATATATATATATATATATATATATATATATATATATATATATATATATATATATATATATATATATATATATATATATATATATATATATATATATATATATATATATATATATATATATATATATATATATATATATATATATATATATTATATATATATATATATATATATATATATATATATATATATATATATATATATATATATATATATATATATATATATATATATATATATATATATATATATATATATATATATATATATATATATATATATATATACAACAAAACACAAAGTGTATTTTAATACCTCTAACGGGGTAGTCATAGGGGACAAAGAACCAAACCGTATGCTCCTGACATACTTCTTTTACATCGTACTGTTATTAACCTTTTCAAATATACTCTTTAAGTGGTGTGATTTTTACGAGATCGTGCTCTAGTATTGACACCAGTTTTCTAACTTCAATTATTCTCCCTCTACCTAAGGTCAAACCTACCTACTTATCGGCAATTAAGATAACTTACCTCATATATATTTTTAAATATTAAAAACCAAAATTTTTAATATTTAATTAAAAACATTCAATTTCATAATTTTACGTTCAGTTCGCAAGTTTGCGTCCAGATGCGCCGAATGTACCAACCAACCGTTTCCCCTCAGTCATTCGACGGGCCGCGTCGAGTACGGACGTGTGTACGTCTTTAGCGACGTAGAAAACTCCGTTTACGTGGAATAAATGTATAGTTTTTTTTATCATTTTAACTTTATTTAACTATATAAATTGTTTTTTTAGTGTTTGTGATGTGCTCCGTGCTTATTAGCGTGTGAACTGTGCTGTTTATTTGGAAACAATTTTAATGGGTTTTACTTTTTAATCTGGATTCCTAAGTCGAGGTATGTTTTTCGCTTTATTCGCTTATTTCGCTTAACATGTATTACAATACCAGAAAATATATATATATATATATATATATATATATATATATATATATATATATATATATATATATATATATATATATATATATATATATATATATATATATATATATATATATATATATATATATATATATATATATATATATATATATATATATATATATATATATATATATATATATATATATATATATATATATATATATATACATACATACATATATACATACATACATATATTTCATAAATAAAATATATATATATATATATATTTCATAAATAAACGTTTGGGCATAAAATCTGACTATAAAATGCTGTTGCTAAATCCGTATAGCCTAACTGTATGTAAACTTGTGGCGATATGTTCCGTTCTGTTTGGAAACTAATACTAAATAGACTGCTAATAAATAAAATTACGTAGTTAATAAAAATTTAATAATAGCATTGATGTAAGTGTCTTAACCTAATCTAACCTTGAAGTTGGTGATTCATGCTTACCTAACTCTTAACTGCGGAGTAAACATACATAATAATTATTATGAATTGCATTACACATACCTATATATAATTAAAATAGTACTTATTCGAGATTATTCTATATCTAAATCGTTTTTTGTATTCCAAAATATACAAAATTATGTTAAAAAACTATGTTTTAATGTTTTAACAATTTGAAATTAACATATAGTCACTATGTATGTATATCTGACGTAATCTGTCACATAGATAAGAATTAACTTCTTGAAATATGATAAATAAATATTAACACGATAGTGCAAATTCGATTACTTGCCGAAATACTACACCTTCATAGCAGGATATTACTAAAATTCTAGATTTGTACTCCATACATATGTTTTCAATATAAAAAAATGAATTTTAATTTAATATATAGGTACATAAGTTATGATAATATATTGAAAAATTTAGATAAAATGAGTTCATTAGCAATTTTGCTGGCTAAAGTTACTTTTGCATTACATTGTATACATTGCAAGAAAATTGACTTATGTTTGGATAATTTCACACAGGTTAAACCCATACGGGTTTTTGCGTTTCGCATAGACTACCTATATAAAATTATAAGTTTCTTTTTATTGATCATTTAATTAATTTAGTGAATTTATCGTTCAAATTCGGGAGAATTTTCCTCATAGTGCCTCGAACACTACCCAAAGATTCTATTTCTCAATTTAGTTTTTGCAGTTGTGCGTAGTTAGTTGTTCAGTAACGAAAAAGTTTTTAATGTATACTTTTTTAGAAAGTAAAGCTTAAAGAAGATAAAATCATAAAAAAGTACTCTAATTACACTTTTTAATCTTAAACGTTTGATCGTTACACTTTTTCAATAGTAATTTTCCTCGGCCCACTAAAATCTCAAATGAATGGAAACAGCTTTCACAAAACCAATCTTTGAGTCATCGTCAGGACTGAACAATGAACAAATTATAATCGAACCATTCACGAGCTACTTCTTTTGAAGGTCAATTAAATGACCGAATGAACTGATAAATATCGGAACTAGGTTAATAATTGGTAAAGGTTTTATTTTTGTTAGCTTAGCTTCTTTTTTTTGAGAATTTTGTTTTCGCCTTTCTCTTTTCTTCTGGCTTCTTAGCATAAATATTACTTTTAATTTATAAAATAAATATTATGATTAAAAATCTTGTATTTAAGCGTCTGTAAATACTGTTTTGATTCGATTCCCATACGTTACATTGTATATAAAGCGTTGAGTTGAAACAGGGTGTTTTAACATTAGGTTCCCTTGCCGTATAAAAAAATTAAAAAAAAAACGTAGTTACGTAAATATTCTATATAATAGTTCTTTATAATTAAAAGAAAACGCAAAAGCATTTACTTACGATGTACAAAAATGCACTACTTGTTTTTTCAGCTCTTTTAAGATAACGGTCATTCGGTCAATAACGAACAGAACGAATGAAATAAATAAATATACGCATTCGTTCTTTTCGTTACTTGATTATTTTGGCATCGGTCCAGTTGTTTGTGGGCCCCAATTGTAATTTGACTTGGAATATTTTGACGTATCGCGTCTTTTATTCAGCTTACGTATACAATGACTGGGTCTTGGCTGGAAACATTGTTATTATAATTTGGCAATGTTAAAATAATATATGTTTTTAATATAGTTTAAAAATATTATTGGAATGGGAACATATAATACAAATATGTGATAGCTTGAAATTCTGATGTGTTGTTAATTTTATATGAAATTTCTATTTTATGACAATTTTTATATATATATATATATATATATATATATATATATATATATATATATATACAAAGAAAAAATACTATATCATTATATGTAATTAAGTTTTAGTACTTATTTTTACCTTATTTTTATATATATATATATATATATATATATATATATATATATATATATATATATATATATATATATATATATATATATATATATATATATATATATATATATATATATATATATATATATATATATATATATATATATATATATATATATATATATATATATATATATATATATATATATATACAAAGAAAAAATACTATATCATTATATGTAATTAAGTTTTAGTACTCATTTTTACCTTATTTTCAACTGTAATTTGTACTGATTTGTACATCTTGAAACGCTAAATAATTTCGAATATTTGAACATCGTAGTCACTTTGATTACCATCTTGGTGTCATCTCACTGATAAGACTTAAAAGACGTGATTCCCCACAATCTTCACGATTGATTCTCTCCACTTTCTCTACTACATTAAATTAAAAATAAAGCTAATTAAAATTTAAAAAAAAAATTCAATAGCCTAAAACTTTACTTATATAGCATAAACTAAATTTGTAGTACCTATATAAAACAATTTAATATGATAACAGCCTTATATCTTATAATTGGCTTTATTTATGTTAATTTAATAATCCTATAGAAGTGCTTGTACTAATAAACAAATATCAAATTCAGCGAATGGATCCATTGTATACGTTCTCAGAAACCTATTACATACAAATATGTTTATGAAATTTGAAGTTGTTTAAACATTTACCTGAAAATGTATCAGGTTAATTATTTAAGTAAATAGAGGAGAGAATTCTAATTTTGTTTATTCGATGGCAAGTTAATTTGTGGCCAGAGTGACTAAGTTGAAAGGGAAATATAAAACGGAGTGTCTTAATAACACTAGGTTCTCTCTCTCTGTCTTCAATGTTTCAATTAGCACGTTGAGTTAAAAAACATTACATTGCGCTATATATTGCCAGAACCTAGAATGAAAATAAATAGTACTTCCAGGTGAAAATGGAACCTACAATCTTCGTATATAGATCCAGATAATTACCACTACACGACGATGACCTCTTTGAATAAATAATTGAAAATATCACTGTCCTAATTGAAGTGAAATAAGCGCTTAGACTTGATAAAAATATTATAATTCCATTTAGTTTTTTAAGCATTTATTTATTACTTAGTTCAGCCAATAATACATTATAAAATTTCATAATTTAAACAGAGTGTTTTGTTGTTATTATAAATAAGTAGCTTCTATTCTCGTTATCGTATACAAGTATAAGCAAAATTGTTACAATATTTTAAAGTGCGGCATACGGCATCTTCGCGATATACGAAAGCAATTTCAACTTTAAAAAACTTATGCAAGGTCAACTTACGTGAATAAAGTTAGAATAAAATCCGACTAGTCCTTTGAGAAGACTTTGAAGAAATATAAACGACAACTAGAGGTATAGAATCGACATATGTAGGTAGTTGGTAGCTACTCATCATATTGGGGAAATATGTTATAAACATATGTAAATTGAGGACAAGCTGAAGAGTTTATATGGTTGGACGTGTTTAACTCAAAAACTATTGTTCCGATTGATTTTAAAACTATTGTTCCGATTGATTTTTTTAGAAATAAAAAAAATTATACTGCCAAATATAATTGCATGAGACGTTAAACAGACAAGTGTCAGATTAAAATCTAATTATAATCAAAAAGAACATTGTATTTTTTTATGTCTTCACGCTTTATCCCGCACATGGCAAGGTAGGCAGAGGAACTGCGGGAACCATAGGAACCTAGTGTTAAGACACTCCGTTGCTTAGTCCCTGCTTTCTCCATCCCCGCTTTTCGCCTTTCCGAGGCATTGCATGTTAAGTGGCGGAACTCAACGCGCCAATTATCTAGTTTCCAGAGCAAAGAAAATGTAAATAAAAAAATCCATCCTCCCCGAACGGGAATCAAACCTACAAACCATCGCATAGGTAGACGTACGCCTCTGCGCCACGACGGAAATATGTTATATATACTTAATATAAATTATACAACGACTAATGATTATTTACATGGATCATACAAGATAAATGACCACATACAAGCTGTACAGTACCCGCTAATTAAACTAAACGCTTCGTACCTTCGTTATTCAATTAGAATGTATATAATATTGGAAACGGATACACGATTAGTCTATCCTTGTAGCCTTTTGCCATAGCAACTAATAACTTTAGTCTATCCGTATCCCTTTTGCCATAATTACTAACAACTTTGCGGGAAATCAAATGTTGTCTTTACGTTGGTTTAGGACAGCCTGTTAGACTGGT
Organism: Dione vanillae; assembly: GCA_037178615.1. Taxonomy (NCBI): domain Eukaryota; kingdom Metazoa; phylum Arthropoda; class Insecta; order Lepidoptera; family Nymphalidae; genus Dione; species Dione vanillae. The sequence continues at coordinate 248,935 of JAZFAU010000021.1, forward strand.
ATATGACCATCCGAACTATTATAATATAGTATTAGATGCTGGAATAAATGGCTTCAATGTTGACTGTATTTAAACATTGTTCTCTTGATGGCCTAAGAGTAATTGTTAGGCTTTCTCGATTGATATTTTACACGAATTGAATTTAATATGTATTTTAAGATAAATAATAATTAAAACTACTTCATTTGAAAAATCTCGCTATAGAGCTTACAAAACTGAGAAACTCAATAAGACTACACTTTGTTACTAAAGCGCTTGGACAGTACCTAAAGGACACAGGTTCGAATCTCGCTACCTTCGAAATGTTAATATTTTCAAATAAATATAAATTTTGTATGTAATCTTAATTTCTAGTGTAAATTAATTAATATGTTTCATATATATTACTTGAGGGTTGTATAATTTATTCTCAAAAGACCCTTTATTCAAATGTTTAGTAGATATCGCTTATTCAACAATTTAGGTACCCTAATTTGTGGCCTACTCTTATCTATGTACGCCTTGTATTGTACAAAATGAAATAGTATCCAGTAAATATATCAATATAAAGGAATTTATATATGAAATAAGAAATATTATATAATATTTTAATTATTTTTAGCTTCACGCTTAATGCCAACGCCACGCTTGCCTAGTTGCCCGAGTGAAAAAATGGATATAAATTAATCCATACTCTCTCCGTGGAAATCGAACCTACAAACTGTCTCGTATATGGGCAGTCTGCGTCACGGCGCTCTTTATTTTAATTATTGTCATCAAATACTATTTTAAGGCCATCGTTATGTTTGGCATGTGAATGTAAAGCGACGATAGTGGGTTCGATTCTCACCAGGAAGAATTATTATTATTACTACCTTTCTAAACACGGGATTGTGTTTTGCCTCTTAACACGTCAACGATTGGGCAGAGAGTGGGGAATATATTGTTTAAACACTTCCCTCTGTACACTGCTATAAGCGTGATATAGCGTGAAGATATTTATATATTTTAAGTGAATTTCTTTATCAAGTCGTTTTTTGTTATTCGTTATAATAATTTTGTACGAAAATGGTCAAAATATAAACGACAGATATGAATATATTAATATTTTATGAACTAAAACATCAAAAACGTTACTTAAGATTATAATATTATTTTTATAATTTCTTCTTACATAATGGTTATTTGATTTTAGTCATAGGTATTTTGTTGTGGTAAAAAGTAGCTTTTTTCTACGTCCGTCAAGTTGTACAGCTTAACGCTTTACCGAAGATTGACGGGGCTTACTTTTTGTATAGATCTAACAGGTAGTTTTGGCATTGGAAACATTTCAATTTCAAACTTCGTGTCATGTGTACAGGTACCAAAAAAAGTATTTACGTTCGACTGTAAAAGCACGACGGTCGTGATTTCGATTCCCGCTCGGTGAGAATGTATTATTTCATTTGTTCGTAAGTAGACAAGCGCGGGGTTTAGTTCCACCTCTCAATCAACACGCAATGTCTCCAAATTTGAGCAAAAACTGGGGAACACAGGGTCACATAGAGTGACGGAACTCAACGCCGCGCTTTGCCTAATTGCCAGAGCTGAAAAGATGGAAATAAAACAATTCATCTTTCACGAATCGAAATCGAACCCACAAACCGTCAAGTTTATAGGCAGACGATACGCCTCTGCGTCACGACGGTCCTCAATATTTAATTCATATAATAATTTTGTATCTGTATTCTATATATCCATAATGAACCCTACACTAACCATAAAAACAGCTTCATTAAAACTAATCATTTCATAATTTTCTATATTCACAATAAAGACTATAACTAATAAAATTTACAGCTCAATTAAGCATTTTACTCAAGCTATTAAAGCTACTGACTTATAACTAAAAACTTCACATATACAAAAAAGGTCGTAAAAATCAGTTTAAACCAAAATTTTAAGTTTTAACGTTAATGTTTTAACTTAATAGGGTTTTACTTGGATGTTACGTTATCGATCGAGATGCAAGTAGCCGTCTGGCGGCAGGTGTTTTAAAGAAATGGTTCAAAAAACGACCTCATAGGGCAAACAAACTGAAGTGATCATGACTTTCCAATGTATTTTTTACGAGGCCTTTTCTGTTCCCACAAACACGTGCTACCGGTTAAGTAAACATTGACGCAACGTATATGCTTAAATGTCACGGTTCATTATTTATTACCAAATTCAGTATTATCCGTTGAATTTAATGAATAGTCAAATAATCGTTAATTCTAGACTGAGGGGAAATTGTGGATTTGTTCGACAAATGTTTTCTGTATCTTGCCTGCCTGTTACGGTAAGCGGCGTTTAGTTACGTTACTTAACTAACATTATATTAAATATCAAAAATTACGAATTAACATAAGTGAAGACTGTCGTGGCGCAGAGGCGCAACGTGTGCCTGTAACGCGACGATTTCTGGGTTCGATCGAAGTAGGGACTAAGCAACGGAGTGTCTTAACACTAGGTTCCGACGGTCCCTGCAGTTATCTCTGCCTACCCTGCCATGTGCGGGATAAAGCGTGAGGCTAAAAAAAAATTAACATAATTATTTTTTATTCCTTTTTATTAGATTCTGCCACAAAATTTCTGAGTAAAATGAAATGTAAATTCTATTATTAACAGTCAACAGCAGTTACGAAAAAGAAAATATCCTTATAACTATAACCGTTTAAAGTAACGCATAGTACCTATATATTGTTATTTTTAACGGTTCATTTGCTCGTACGCTACAGCCAAATGTTATGGCCGACACGCAGCTGTCATAGTGCTGTCGGATCTAAATTTAAAAGTAAACATTTCAATTTTATTAGTATTATGATGGAAACGTTGTTTGGAAAAATTAAAACTAATCGTGTAACAATTTATTAGTTGATTCAGATAGTTAATATTTTCAACGCATGGCGTAGTGGCCGGAGTGGTTTGACGGTTGCCAAGAGGCGCAGGTTTAAATCCTGCTGCGTTAAAGTTTTTATATGTCTTCTTTTATAACTTAATACTTTGATTTGTTAAGAATGTGTTCTGTTGTTAAAATCTGTATTTACTTACTTAAATTTGTGTTTAAAAGTGAAGAGGGAACAAAGAGAACTCCAATTGTCCTTTCAAATCATAGTATCATAAACTGGTTTAAGATAATTATAAATAAGGTCCACTCTTAAACAGAAACTTCTTAATTAATAAGTGGAAAATGAAGAGTAAGGTGTTTATAATGACTACTGACTTATCTCTACCTAGCCGGACTTACTTAAGTATATTTTTGATGACTGGCAAACTATTTTTTTTCTAAATATCACTGACATAAACACAATAATTCATTTTGTTATTACATAGGTAATATTACATTTTTTTATTTATTTACTATTTCTTTACTTCTCCTTTTATTCTATATATATTAGCTACATAAGTAAACATATAGCACATAGTGTTACGACACTCCGTTTTCGAGAAACGGACCTCGAAAAATAAATTCACTTGTACTTAAACTATAAATGTAGCTTCTCTGTGTGTCACATCCTGTAAATACATTTAAATTGATAACATTTTTACATTATAAATGATATGTTAATATTGTAGCAGATGGTCTAAAGGTACTTTTTAAACGCCTCGCTATGAATTTAATTAAACAGACACTGTTAAACGAAGGCACTGCGTGTTAGGGAGGAAAACGAAAGTCATCCTTCAATTTGAACAATTTACTAATAAAATTAACGAATAGGGTTTGTTAAAAATGTGGAAATATTTTTTGTTTCACGCTTCATATCACAAAGCCATAGAGAATAGAGTGTCGAGACACTGATCTTAGCTTATCTCCCGATTTTGAGACGAGTTGAGTAGCGGAACTCAACACCGTGTAATCTCAACGGAGAAGTGAAAACATTTTGTTAACTTCAGTGAGATCAAATCATAACTATATCATTTGCAGTCAGATGATGTTTTTTTTTAAAGAACGTGAAAGATGTATAAAATATTAGAGAGGACCTCGCGCTATTTGATCACTCTTAGGAAAATAGTCGTGTTAAAAATGTTATTTACTTAAGCTAGGGTTGCTATAGCCATATAGTTTGTAATACGTTGTCCCGCCATCTCTCCCTGCTTGATGTCATCCTAGTACACTCTTGCAATTACCACGTAAAACTTCTCACCATGTGTAATAAACGTAAACCAAACGTGTAACCAAAACCTGCCTAACATTATCCACTCGATTAACCTAAAATACAGGAAATCAAGGTGCATAAATCAACGCCACAGCTTCTATTATATATCTAGACACATAAAAGGTTAAACTTACACCATTACTTCTAAGAAATTAACTCGTGTTTTGTTAAATGATTAATGCTCACCTAATAATGAGTAACGGAGTCGTCAAAAGTCCCACTTCGATAATTAGCTTATGCCATGGTTTGCTACAATCGGTTTTACATTCTATTATGATGGTACAAGGTTCAAATTCCAGCATTTTTGCTTAAGACTATAATTTTCGTTGATCGTAACGCACCTGCAGCGACTATTCAGTGCTGTATTGTTCTCTCTCTCTGATGTAGTTAGTGTGAGAGAGACGGATGTATGTACAGTGTATGTAGGTGCTAATATTTCTAAGAATCTGTGCAGGGACAGCGTTATTTGCTGGTCGTTAGGTACGACAATGTTATGCTTGTAAATAATAAACTGAAATATATGAGCCCTAACATACATATATATATATATATATATATATATATATATATATATATATATATATATATATATATATATATATATATATATATATATATATATATATATATATATATATATATATATATATATATATATATATATATATATATATATATATATATATATATATATATATATATATATATATATATATATATATATATATATATATATATATATATATATATATATATATATATATATATATATATATATATATATATATATATATATATATATATATATATATATATATATATATATATATATATATATATATATATATATATATATATATATATATATATATATATATATATATATATATATATATATATATATATATATATATATATATATATATATATATATATATATATATATATACATACGTACATACATATATACTTATATGTCCAACATATTGGATGTAGAAAGGCTGAGGCTGGTAATAAAGAAGAGCACAAAACGTGCTCTAAAAACAAAATTTGCTGAAAATAATAATGACCTAGTTGCGGGTTCGATTCCGTCAGTCCCAAGGTGTACCAATTATTACCCCTCTTTTATAGGAGAAAGAGTGTACGCCACCTTTAGTTTCATTCGTCTACGCGTAATATCTAGAAAACAGTTAACCATATAATACTTTAGTCCGACTGTTGAATATATAAATTACTGAAAACATACAAGTACATACGTAATCTTAAAACTAAATTCACTTGGCTAAGCACTGGCAGTATTTTATAACATTAATATTACTAAATCCTCTCCAACCACCCAAGATCTAACAGTATAAATCGCGAGTACACTTTTATCAAATGACTAAGCCAGTCTAATCGAGTGGTAGTAAAGCGAGAATGCTCACGTACCAACCACATATCAAAGCGGCGTGAGGTGCACACAAAATACTCTTTGTGGACTAAAAATGTATGAAAATGATAACATTCTTATAGAATTCTATGAAATTATTGTAATTTTTTTATTGAATGTTACATTTTATATGCAGTAATTGTTTCTATAACACTTTATTATGTCTAGAAAATTGCAATAGATAGTAGATGCATATTAAGTTATATGTTAAATTTAGACTAAAATAATTATTAATGCTTTTTGTCATCAACAGGTACTGAACCCGTTACTACTTCTGATATTTAGAATAAGGTACATTTTAATGTAATTTACATCCACACAGAAGTTCTTTTAATATATATTTTTTATTACTTTTGACTTAGTGTGCAAATAGCTTGAAATGAATTGTTATCTTATAAAAATTACTGAAGTTAGTAGTTTTACATCCTCGGCATTTGTTTGTTTGAGGTCCCACAAAAAATGTGTCAAGGAAGGAATCAATATTTAAATATGATTTTTAAATTACAACTCGTCCATATTACTTAGGTAGAATTAGAATCATATGTATTCATTTCTCATTGTAAAAATGTTTTATACATTTTTCAATTTTCTTGAGGACCGTCGTGGCGCAGAGGCGCAACATGTGCCTGTAACGCGACGGTTACTGGGTTCGATCCCCAGTCGGAGAAGATGGATTTTTCTATCTCCATTTTCTTCGCTCTGGCATCTAAGGCAAAGCGCGGCGTTGAGTTCCGTTCCACTCAACACGCAATGCCTCGAAAACGGCGGAAAGTTCATACGGTTCCTGCAGTTTTCTCTGCCTACCCTGCTATATGCGGGATAAAAGCGTGAAGCTATAAAAAAAGTTATTTATATTAAAAAATAAAATTCATTTACGCATATTTGTCTTAGAATAAATAATAACTAAATTACATTCCAAACGATCGCTATAAAAGCCTATACGATATTTACCGTTACACAATTTTACTTAGGTTTCAATATACCAAAATTAGAGGACGTTAAATTATTCTGAATACTTTATACTAATGCTCGTTCAGAGCACACCAATCGATACAAATACATAAATATGTAATTTTTCTTCTCGGTAAGCAATGAATTATTAATTTAACCATCGAAAACAAGGGGTTTGTTCTAAAACTACCCACAAAGGGCTAGCTAAAAGGCTATTATGCAGGAAAAATGGTAGTAACGCTGAAATAAAACAGCAATAAAGGCTTACAATTATATATATATGTATATTTATTACCAGAAGGCCTCTGATTGTGACCACAACGTCGCATGTAACCATCCAATTTAAAGAATGGTGTAATCAGTGAAGTTGCTATAATAAATTAAACTTTTTACTTCGACGGATGTACAACAGAACGGACGGAAAGATCTTTTGATTAGATAAAGTTGAAGTGAAAAGCTTTAATACATATAAAAAAAAACGGGAAATATTTTTACGGCATTTCCGCCTTTTAAGGAGAATACATAGTGATTATGGAGAAAGTGTTTCGATTTTTTACCTTCTTGGTATATTTCTACGCAGTTAAACTTAAACTCTTTATGAAAAAATATAAAGGAAATTAAAATATATACATATTTAGAGGCAAACGTGCCATGCTACTTATGATACTTATGTATAACTACAAATAAAATTATGGATACAAATACCATTCAGGGGTATGAACTACTTAAGTTCAATTAATTGAACTAAAAGGAACCTATACTCTGCTACATTCTGAATAATTGTAATTTTTTATACAAAACACATTGTTAAATCGACTGTTGATAACCAAAGGTCAAAGCAATAAAGATAGCTAGCCAGCAGGACACTATATATAAATAAATTTTTTTACGCAATATCACTTTGTGATAAAAATTGCTAAAAAAATAATTCGTTCTTTTTTCAAAAACACATAGAAATTCCATTTTCTAATGTCTTTATAGAGGTCACCGTTCTTGTCACTTAGTTAAGTTATTTAATTAAATATAGCAGGATAAGCAAAGAGAACCAACTTGGGCGAAGAAAATACAAACAATTCATTTTTACGCTAATAATTAATAATAACAAAAAGAAAAAAAAGCAGGGACTAAGCAACGGAGTGTCTTAACACTAGGTTCGTATGGTTCCTCCAGTTCCCTTTTTCCTACCCTGCCATTTGTGGGATAAAGCGTGAAGCTAAAAAAAAGAAAAAAATAATAATAATAACACGAGGTTGTATAGCCTGCATATATGGATATGAGCGTATAGCCTAACAAGTTGAACACCTGAAACGTTTCCAAGGGACGTGGGTTCAAACCATGCTACGATACTACATATATCTTACTTTGTATTTATATATTTACATGTAAATAAAGTTACTTCAGTTCCTTGACATTATACATGTTATTTGTTACTATGGTCTTCAGAAGACAGACGCCTTCAAAAATTCCGAAATGTTTAAATTATAAAATTATACCACTCACAAAACTGCTCTTCCTAGAATACGTTTGTAGTCTATTTGAATTTCCAGTTAGCGTTGAAAGAAATTTGATATGATAGGTGTACGGTTGTATGCATTAGTTAATGCCTGTTAATCAAAATAAGAGAACATATATTTTTTACTTCATGCTGTAACTCGTATATGTTGTAAAGCTTAAAAAAAGCCGAAACGCATAGGCAGGGAGAGCTTTGTGTCAAGACACTCTGCCCTCCGCTTTCGATCTTTCGGGGTAATAGTTTTCTTAACGAGACTAGGAAAAGATAATTTATTCTCCACTAGTGGGAAAAAATCTATATTCATTGCATGTACAGTCAAACAGGCCATATAAGTTCTATTAGGTATATTTTATAAGTATATTTATTACCTTAAACGTTTTTAAATATTCACAGACAGTTGTTATTTAACGTTTAATTGACATTAATATTGAATAATTTAAGTTTTAATGATGATTATAGTATATTTTGTAGCAATATTTTTAGTTGCTTTCTATACTACCTTAATTATGGAGGGGATTACATTTAATAAATAAATATTGATTTATGGTTCTTACCTGAAACTTGTTCTGTAATGATTATAATTTAATCTATACTAGTGCTATAAAACTTAACTAATCTTGGGAACTAAATAATTCGAAATAAAAGTATATATTAGCATACAGCTAATCTATATAATATACAGCGCTGAGATCTGTCACACGATACGTGAAATACGGAATAATTGATTTTATCTTGCATTGACATTATATATATATATATATATATATATATATATATATATATATATATATATATATATATATATATATATATATATATATATATATATATATATATATTATATATATATATATATATATATATATATATATATATATATATATATATATATGTATATATATATATATATATATATATATATATATATATATATATATATATATATATATATATATATATATATATATATATATATATATATATATATATATATATATATATATATATATATAATTATCTCCTAACTAAACATAGGCCGGTTACCATCCGACCATCCGATAGCCTCTTTTTCCTTTCAATATTAAACGTTAATATATTCAAGATAAGTAAACAAATTTAAAGTGTTTCTTCTTATTACTTGCAACATACGATGGGTGAATGATTCATGACATGAACATAAGGCTTGATTAGTATTAGCATAATAAAATTTATAGCTGGCAGTAAAATTGATAATTATGAAGGCCTGTTTACTATACCAGTTCTAAGGAAGTGCGGTATGACCGACTTTAGTAAATCTCTTATTATTTTTATGTATATTGCATAAAGAGCTCTAAGCGGTTGCTTGAAATGAGTATTAGTAAAATAATTTATTAGCCTTAATTGCAGAGAAACTTGTGGTTTCAATTATTTTTATGATTTCTTTATATAATATTTAATATTCTTGTGATTTTTAAAATTTAATCAACATTAACTAATTAGAAATAAAATTTAAACCTGCCCTTCATGGAAACCGTTCAAGCGTTCAATCCACTAAGCTATGCGTTCTGCATCACGCTGCGTCGAAACTCTTATATTAAGTCAATAGATATAAATATATTTGCTGATATTTTTTGACAGTTATCCATACAGATGATAAAATCAAAAATATCTTAATCTTAAATCTACATGGATATGAAATATATAAATCAAAAACATCGCGTTATTTATATTGTTTTTAAACACAATAATAAATTTTTATACCAAAAAAAACTACAGTCAAGTGCACTTTGTTATATTCTTAGATCAAGGTTTTTCTTACTCATTTATAAGCAATAATTTTATATATCTAAAATTGTTTAAGTAAGCTCTATAAAATGTAGCTGGGGAAGTACTAGGTATGTATAACCCATTAAATACTTAACTGGAACACCTTTTGTTATGCCATTTGACCTTCAAGTCAACACGACAATTGTAGATATTGAACGTATAATAGCCAACTTTAGAAAGCGATATTCTACACATACATATATTATATGTTGCTAAAATATACATACATATATTTGTACTTGGTACCTACAAATATTATATATAATAAGTAGTGTAAGAAGTAACTACTAATTTTAAATTAAACTAAATTTCCCAATTTTTGTAATTTCCAAAACCCAGGCAATGATTTTAAGCTTTTTTCTTTTATTTATTTGAATGTCTTTTAAGCTTTACAGAAAAAACTACTTAAAAGAGCTTTTAAGAAGCTTCTCTCAATATTTTACTCTTTTGTCTTTAAATACAAGCATATTCGCTAGTAAACGCTAAACCCGCAACGTCAATACAAAAGTAAAATCTACATATAAATATAGTTAACAAAAGGCAAAACTTACAAGAAGTAAGCCAGTAGCAATATTGAATATTTAATTGTGTTTCGGTTTTAAACGCCTGTTCCAACTTCCAGTAGGTACTTAATTGACATTTAAGTTGTAACTTTGTTTTATAATAAGATTTATAAAGTGATTTAAACTAACAGTGTAGTGTCTTTATAACAACAATTTGTAGGTGTTAACACATTCGTTTCCGTTTTACTGCCTAATAGCTTGCTACGTTCATTTATATATATATATATATATATATATATATATATATATATATATTATATATATATATATATATATATATATATATATATATATATATATATATATATATATATATATATATATATATATATATATATATATATATATATATATATATATATATATATATATATATATATATATATATATATATATATATATATATATATATATATATATATATATATATATATATATATATATATACTTACAGAATATATAAGACTTACCCATATTTTTGCCTAGAACATACCTGTTGACTCTCGGCTTGAAGACTTGTATGACTTAGTTATGTCGGCTGCTTTCATCCTAATGTGCACGCGATGATACAAATATATCAATATATAGTGAAAAGAAACTTTAAGTTTGGTGCTCCAACTTTCTTTGTACTGTCACTTTACAAAATGTTATTTAACAGTCTTTCTGTCTGTCTGTCTGTGTTGTCAGATCACTGCCATAAAATAGATTTCATAGTAAATAATCATAAAGTATTAATATATAAATCATATTTAATACTGTTATTGGCAAATAATCTAGCGTCGTAGCCATGCAGCACAGTGGCTGGCTAAAATGTAATGATTACGGGTTCGAATCCTATTCAGGGTATGATTTATTAATATTAATTATAAGGTTAATTATAAGGTTAAGCTGTACGATTCAACGTGCAATTCCTCTAATATCTGATCTGTAGGTTCCTTCTTTGTACTCTATTGCAGAAAAGAGCGTGAAGAGATTTATTAGAACTTGTCAAAATAAATGTTAGATAACTTGAATGTTATTTAACATGCTCACATAACCATTGAAGGCTCGTGTAAATCACGATTAATGTATGGACGGCTGCATAATATGTATTTCCAGACCATTGAAACAAGTAAGGATTAAATTAATCTTTTAAGCGGATCTCTTTTACTTATTTTTGCTGTAATTTCTAAATATAGTATGGATTATTCATTTAGATTACTTAATATATAAGAATCATTCGCCAGTGTAATTCATATCAACTATAGGTAATTACACATTATTTCTAACAGGATAATTTCGTGATGTGGCCTGTCAAATTTAATAATATGGGCAACATGGTCTCAAATTTCAGACTGAGTTCAATGCCTCATCTGGTTACATACAGCATGCTTCGAAACAGCAGTTTTAAATTCTATTCTCTCATCTACAATAGCAGTTCACATTCATATCTTTTTTTTTAAGCTTCACGCTGTATCCCGCGCATGGGCAGGGTAGGCAGAGGGAACTGCAGGAACCATACGAACCTAGTGTTAAGACACTCCGTTGCTTAGTCCCTGCTTTTATCCGTCCCCGCTTTCCGCCATTTTCGAAGAATTGCGTGTTGAGTGGCGGAACATAACGCCGCGTTTTGCCTAGTTTGCCAGAGCGAAGAAAATGGAAATAGAAAAATCCATCTTCTCCGACTGGGGGTCGAAACCAGAAACCGACGCGTTACAGGCAGACGTTGCGCTTCTGTGCCACGACGGTCCTAGGCATATACGGTTTATAGGCATATAAAATCTATCAATCTATATACAGTTAATTGATTTAAATAAAGGCTCTATTGTAATCAATTAACTGTATATTAGAAACTTATCTAAATATCTTAATCACTATATAGATAGATAGATACGTTCATATATACTGTTGTTAAAGAAACAATTCATTTTTAACGTGGCCTGTATAGCGCGGGCGCTGTCGCTCAAAGCGGGTACCTTATAGTAATTGTTGGGTGTTGCCGCGTAATAATAGCGTGCTTGCGGTGTTGGGACGTAGAGTAATGTGTGCGCAGACTTGTTTTGTATTTCTTTATGTATCGTAAGTATATGTTATTAACATTTGAGATTTTTATTAATATATAGATATAAAAAATATATTAATATTAACTGAGATCCCGAAGCCTGGGTCGTTTAGATTAATGTAACGAAAATGCAAGCGTTGTGAAGCATTCAGAACTTTGAATTTCTAACTCTAGCAAGCTTTTTTTAGCTTCACGCTTTTTTCGTGGCATTACGGCCTAGGTGCCAGAGGGAAGAAAATAAAAATGAAAAATACGTCATTTCCGAATGGGAATCGAACTCACAAACCGTCGCGATTACAGGCAATCACTACGCCCTCAATTAGCTTAATCTACCTTAATATCATTGAATAAACACAATCTCTAAAACTCACATAGAAAAACTATGATTTATTATGCGTCCTATCTCCATAAAACATAGTCTATGGCAAAGAAGAAGCGTAATAATATAGGTACAGTGGGAATTAATCGCGGCGCGCAATAACGAGTGAATATTTAATTGAACGAGCATGGAGGGGTCAGTGATCGGCGAATGACCAAACTGAAGCCCGAGATAGGTATGTAAATGAAAGAAAAATGCCAGCTACATGATTATATATCACAGTGCTTTTTTATTTTGTATGAAAGCTAGTGTGTCACTCGCAGATATGCCCACGTTTGAGGACCATTGGCATAGAGGCGTAGTGTCTACCTGTAAACGCAACGGTTTGTGGGTTCGATTCCCACACGGGGAAGATGTATTTTTTTAATTCCATTTACTTGGCTCTGGACCTAAGAAAAAACGTGGCGTTGAGTTCCGCCACTCAACACACAGTGCCTCGAAAAGGCGTAGCAGGAAACGGAGTGTCTTAATACTACATTTCCATTCCTGTGGTTCCCTTTGCGTAACCTTCTATGAGCGGGATAAAACGTGAACTTATTCACCATTAAGTTATACGCAAACGTTTAATATAGTAATATGTACTTAAATATATTTTAAAATGTCTCTGACACTTGAAACTGCGCTAAAATTCGTTGACTAATGGCTAGTTTTAAGTTATTTTACTTCGTCGGGAACTTGCTTTCTTTTGACTCATAGTAGGTATATGTTTTGTCATGCAAAGAGGAAAAGGGAGTTCTAGTTTTAGGCGGTATTATGTATAATACCTAATAGGTAAATTATATTACTTCTCACATTATTGTTTTAACATTATCTTGAAATATTATATGCTTTTATTCTCCTTCTTATCTAAATAGATTGGAAATAAATAGCATACGTATGTAGCAAAATTGAATCTAAATAACTTTACATAGGTATCGGTGATATCTGATGAAAATTACTAACCAATAAAATATAATTTTAATATCACAAACAATACAAAAAGTTAATAAAATCGAAATAATTTAAAAACACCGTACCATTGATTAACGCCGGCTATATTCACCCATAGGCTTAACCTTATGCGTTTTACCAATTATCGCGTGTACATTTTTAGGGTGAGTTATTGTACAACCGGTGTTATTGAACCTGGGACCCCTAACTAATCCCCTATTGTTGACTTTGAAACGGAATTATTACTTTTTACGGTTTAGCAAGCTCGTATTTTACTTATCTCATGTGAATAGTAATTGTATTATTCTTTTGTAAGCGAGGGTTGCCATTTATTGTGTCCCCCTCAAGATCCGATGCGGTTTTTAAATACTTTTTGTCGTCGTGTTGTAAAAAACGATATTTTATTTCAATTGCGATTGAAAAATTTAATGATTTGATATAAAAACATATAATAATAATTGCAGATCAATGTTTAAGAGTATGTTAGTGCTTACTGTAGTTTTTTTTATCGAAGAAGAGAACAATTTAAAACATTTACTTAAACACTGAATATATTTTACTAATAAATGATCCCTTCGAAGATACAAAAATATGTTTAATAGATAAAAAAAAGTAACTTCTTATATATACTAATTGATTTATATTGATGTGTTGTATATGTACCACTAAGTATACGTATATATGGCATCAGAGAGCTACAGGCTATGGGTTCAAATTTTCTTTTACCATTAATGCAATATAAGTCATTATAGTGCAGTGGAAAACAGTACAGACTGTTGAATATAAACGTAAAAAATGTTATTCGATTCCCATTCAAGGGAAATATTTTGATGCTTTGTCGAAATAAATCGTCACCACTATGTATTAATTTAATCACTATGTATTTATAGCGCTACAGAAAGCAGAGAGCGGAGTGTTTTGTCATAATTTATTTGTCTAAAGTACAGTACAGAATTGAACAAAATATCGAATCCTTCAATAGTACATTCCACACTGACCTCGTACATCTAATTCTTATGTTTTTTTCATTACAACATTTTATGTTAAAAAAAGAAAAACGATTCAAAATTATATATTAAATATAAGTAGTTCGAATTAAACTAAAGTCGTTTAAATCGTGGGAACACCAAAACCTGAGTCATGATGTAACGGTATTACGGATCTCGATAGTTACAGCGGTATCGAGGTATTTAAAATAAATTATACCAATCACTATACTATTGAAGTATTTTTTTTTTTTTTTTAGCTTCACGCTTTATCTCGCACATGGTAGGGTAGGCAGAGGGAACTGCAGGAACCATATGAACCTAGTGTTAAGACACTCCGTTACTTAGTCCCTGCTTACTCCGTCCCCACTTTCCGCCGTTTTCGAGGCATTGCGTGTTGAGTGGCGGAACTCAACGCCGCGCTTTGCCTTAGATGCCAGAGCGAAGAAAATGGAAATAGAAAAATCCATCTTCTCCGACTGGGGATCGAACCCAGTAACCGTCGCGTTACAGGCAGACGTTGCGCCTCTGCGCCACGACGGTCCTCTTATTGACATGTATATTCCAATTATCTTAAAAAGAAAAGAAAATTGTACTAAAATATTATTAGTCAGCATCATACTATATCGTATAAAGGATAGTTATGACATTGCGTTTTCTGTGGCGGTACACTATGTCGGTATATGGTTTGTTAATAAAAAAAAAATATATTTATTTCCCTTGAGTCAGTATCGAACCCCAAATTCCTTTTGTGTACAGCAGACGTTGTTCTGCAGCACTACAAATAAGCACCTCTAAGAATAAAATAAAAGAGAAAATATTCAACACATGAAAATAATAGTTATATTGTAAATAATTGAGTTTAAAGCATTTAAAACTTATACCTAGCATAGATATCACGTTAAATACAAGACTTAGAAATCTCCACACAATAGCAAGATTTTGTTTGAAGATAGCAAAACATAGCCTTAAATAGACCTATTTCCATAATAAAGTAGAAGTAGAATAGATTATTCGTAACGGATTTATTTTATATAAATTTATAAAGTAAGAAAGAGGGCCGTTGTGGCGCAGAGGCGTAAGCGTCTGCCTGTTAATGCGACGGTTTCTGGGTTCGATTCCCACTCGAGGAAGATGGATTTTTCTATTTAGATTTTCTTCACTCTGGCAACTAGGCAAAGCGTTGAGTTCCGCCACTCAACACGCAATGCCTCGAAAAAGGCGGAAAGTGGGGACAGAGAAAGCAGGGAATAATCAACGGAGTGTCTTAACACTAGGTTCCCATGGTTTCTGCTGTTCCCTCTGCCTACCCTGCCATGTGCAGGATAAAGCGTGAAGCTAAAAAAAAATAAAAAAGTAAGAAAGTAAATAATACATAAGTTGTTTTAGATCTGATAATGATAAGCTTATACTAGAAAGACTCGTTATACCGCCATTCCTGATACTAAACATCGGATATCAGAAACCGTTTGAACCGTTTAAATAATTATATCGTTAATTTAATATTACCAGATTACAATTAATTTTATTAGGTAAGTCTAGAATTGAGTCTAGAAGCTGCAAGTTTTTTGATGAACCTGTTTCTTTTCTTGAGTGAAAATGGGAATTTAAATCATCATCGTCATATCGGCCTGAGATGTCCACTGCTGGACAATTGCCTCTTCCATTGATCGTCATAAATGATCGTCGGTCAACCTCGCGAGAGGACCTGCCTACGCTACCTCTCCCAAACTCAAACGCTTTAACAGTATGACGCTATCCCAGAACGATGATCTGATTTCATTTGTCAATTGTAAATGGTCAGTGATTTTGTCTTTTACACAGCGTTTAGTTCCGCCGCTAATCACTCAATATCTCGAATTCGAGCCGAAGTATTGAATTAAATAGTGTTTCGACACTGTCTGTTTTTATGCATATTCTTTTATTTCTACTACAAATTGCCAATGAGCCATGAATGCATAACAAATCATCTGCAAAGACATCGCAGTTGAATAGCAATCTACATTATTTCAGTTTTCATTCCGTTATCTTATCTGATCTACTCTGGTTTTGAAACCTATATTTTTTAATAAGATCGCGTACGTGCTGTGCAACTTTTTATTTATTGTTGGCGTTGTTTATAGTTTTTGTACCTATATACTTTTCATCTTCAATGTACGCGTAAACCTCTAACTACGGAACGCATTTTAATGCAGTTTTCACTTATTAAACGTCCAATTATGAAAATTCTATCTAAATAATTAAAGAAGCAAGAAATGAAAGTCCTTTATTTTTAAATCAAATGCTCCGACTTATAATTAATATAACGTAGGTATTATATTGCGTCACATTAACATTTGTTCACAGTCGATAGAACTTTTGTTACAAGCCTTGTACAGAAGTTTTATAACAAACCATAGAAAATATATAACTTTACATCTATTACTAGTAAGTAATTCCCTAATTACTTATTATTAGGAGTAGGCAAAGAAGCTTTGATTCATACTATTATTAATTATAATTATTTTATTTAAAAAAATTGTTAAAAAATTGAGCTTTCATAAGAAAATGAAACAAGATCCTTAATTAGATCCTTAAATAAAATGTAATTGTTACAATATTACAATAATTAAATTTTTATCTTACCCTTTATCATCAACGTTTGCTACTAAAATAATTTTTACTTTTCGGTTTAGTGTTTCATTCCTGTTATATGAATAGTAAAAGATATATGCAAATTCAATATGCAAATTGGATTCGAAGTTAAATTTGGATTACACATTTTTTGTGTGTCTAGAAAGTTATTATGCATTTATTCATGCACCGGCTTAGCACAGTGGTACAGCGTCGAAATATGATGGTTGCTAATTCGATTCCCAGTTAGAGGAACAAATTATTGTCATTTCCCCCAATTACCGTTACCCCCATTACATATAGTACTTTATATAGTAATATTACATATAGTCATGAACTTCCATCAGATCGACACTTCTGTTTTCACATTATAATTACTTAATGCCAGTTAAACACTAATTATTGTCTCTGTACACTTGTGTCATTCAATCTCACCACTCAAGTCAACTAATAGACACTTATGAATCGGTGTGCTTAGTTATTGACCCATCAGATTGACTTGCCATCACTTATGTGTAAACATCATTGATGACTCCGCGTGGGTTTTGAAGTTCAAACATTTGTGTCCAGTTTGAGTGTGAACAATATTAGTCTTCATGATTTCCAAAGTTCCCACGCTTAAATTACTTTACAACTACTTGTATAAGCTAACTAGGTTATGTATTAACGGGTGTTTGAGAGTTAAATACGGTTTAATTTTAACTAATTGAGAAAATATGTATATATGAATTTTATAATCAAGTAGAAGAAAAAGTAAAGTGAATCAAGTAGAAGAAGATTTGTTTCATATATTTCTTTGCGTTTTTTTATATCGGTTATAGTATAAATTTAAATACAAAAATATAATGTTATATGTTTGTGGGTTCGATTTCCATTCGGAGATGTATTTTTTTATTTCCATTCTCTTCACTCTGGCAATTAGGGAAAAGAACGGTGTTGAGGCGATAAGCAGGGTCTGTGTCTTAAAACTAGATTCCTATGGTTCCTGTGGTTCGCTCTGTCTACCCTGCCATGTGCGGGATAAAGCGTGAAGCTAATAAAAATATACAAAAACCCGTTTTATCCCTTCACTTCCAAACAAGTAATACATATTAATAAAAAAATCACAATAAAACTACTTCAAACGTCAATCTCGAATAGTTTTATTCTAGCTGTCGCATCACAGCGGGTGACCACGTTTAAACAACAATTTGCACCTACAAAGGCCAATTACGTCGATACAGTGTCCATCAAATGGTTGTGAAAAATGTTTGTCCGACGACCGGCAAAAAGGTCCTATAAAAAATAGCCTATGATCGCCATACCGTCATGGCAAGGAAAAATCACGGGAGTAAATACTTCTATCGGGTGGCGTTGACGGAAATATTTTTGAACCTTTTTATATGGGTGATTTATATTGAATCCTTATGTTACGGATTATGGGTAAGGATTATGAGTATAATATTATTAAGATTTAGAGAGGGTGTTAATTTCTCCTTCATATAATATCGGTTTAGAAGCGCAATAAAAATGAAAATATCTTTGTATTTATGTATAAATTTCCGTCACATCGACACATTTCACTGCTTAATGCCAGTTAATCACTAATAGAAAAAATAAAGATTGTTATAATTTTTTTTTTTTTTTTTAGCTTCATGCTTTTATCCCGCACATGGCAGGGTAGGCAGAGGGAACTACAGGAACCATACGAACCTAGTGTTAAGACACTCCGTTACTTAGTCCCTGCTTACATCGTCCCCGCTTAAATTTTGTATACAACTAACCATTTTAATTTATATTATAAAGGCTCAAGATTCTAGGATCCTTTCTAAACTATATGGCCAGCGAAGTCATGCGCAGAATGTAGTAAGAAATAATTTATTCTGATCAAGAGATAGTGCGGTATTGAGATTTATTACTTAGAAAATATGCGGAACCTTTGAAAACATGTTTACTACAATAGAAAATGTGGTATGAGATTAAGCTGGCGCCTGATCACTTAATATTATTGTTTTAATAATAATAATATTTAAAAATCACTAAATTTTATTTACTTTAGGACTGTCGTGGCGCAGAGGCGCGGCGTCTGCCTGTAAAAGCGACTTTATGGGTTCGATTTCCACTCGGGGAGAATGGATTATTACATTCCTACTTTTTTAGCGCTGGCAACTAGTCAAAGTGCGGTGTTGAGTTCTGTCACTTAACACGCAATGTCTCGAAAAGGCGAAAAGTGAGGAACTGAGTGTACTAATACTAGGCTCCCATGGTCCCTGCGGTTCCCACTGTCTATCCTGCTATATGCGGGATAAAGCAGTGAAGCTAGAAAAAATACAGTATGTACAAAGTATGTGTAAAGAATAATACATTTATTTTATTTTAAACATGTCTAATTTAAAATTAGCTTATTTACAATAATCTCGTCTTATACATATAACAATGCAGCATTATACAAAAGCGTGTTTATTCAAAAGACTTGTTAAATTTATACGATTAATGCGGATAAGTTTCAGAGGAACAAGAATAACCCTCGACCCGCAGTATTTGGAATATTCCGTTTTTGTTCGGATTTTGTGTTTTTCATAGTATTTTAACGTTATAATACACCCATATCTTGTATAATTTGATAATTTTCATTAATTTTGTACTTCTTAACTGTATGGTCCCGTAGGAATAGCCTATTGGCAGCATGTCCAGGTCAATACTACATAACTCTGAAAAGCGGGTCTACCTCTGATGATTACATCATCAGGTGATAAAAAACTTGTTTTCTTTATATGCCTACAACTAGCTGAGTGCGGAATTTTAGTTTAGTTTTGATTTCTGTTTTTGATTGAAAATTTTTCGTACATTTTTAATGTACCATTTATGGAATTATTTATTTACCTACAAAGTTGCTAAAAATTAAACAAATTGTATAAAGCATGTAAAATTTTTGACGCAGCATGAGGAAGACGGCATTTATTTGATAGAATAAGACGTAATATAATCAATAACTGATTGTAAACGCGACAGTTGTGACCTTCTCGGTGATTTAATTATTTTTATTTACTCGCTCTGGTAGCAAGACAAAAGCGCGGTGTTGAGTTCCGCGATTTACGTCGTCTCGAATAAATCTCATTGTGTTATAATGTCTCCAATATTGGTTAGAATCTGTATCATGGAATCTGGAATCAGGACCTTAACACTGTAGCTTATCCTGCACGTATATGTAACTTATACACTATAATAGGAACAGACTCGCAACTTGTTAATTACTTATTCTATAACAGTGCGATAGAACAAGTACGACAGAGCGTCTGGCCGACCACAATTAAATTAGAAACGTACGACAATGCGCCCGAAATTCCATTACTTCTGAAACTAATATCTTTGAGCATACAATGTTTTCATAGATTAGTTTGGAATAATTCAAGAAATGATAGTCATTTGCATTTTGCGAGTTCGCATGGTCTAATAAAATTTAAATAACGCTTATTTATTATAATAGGTTGTCATTATTTTGATGTATCTCCTAACGTTAGCGGTGTTAGTGAGATTACGTACAGTGTCTTGGTCAATATCTAATTTGGGCGTATTAAAACATTGTTGCTAGGTATTAATAACTAAAATAGAAAATCCCAATCAGAAAAATCAAATCTGAGTCTAAAATGAATATTGATTAAATAAGAGGACTTAGTTCGGTCAATTGTATATTTTTTTCGGTCAAGTACTTTTTTTTCGCCAATTATGTGTATATAAATAAAAAAATAAAACAATTACTGGTACATTCGCAAATGTTTAAAAAAGCTTGAAATTTGATAGAGACATTGGTTATACTAATACAATAAAATATTTCGATATAAAATTTACATCGAAAGTCCTTATCTTGTGTGCTTTGTGCTTTTGATATTGTTTAGTAACTTATATCGAAGCTTTTTCTATGTAAGACAAAGTTGTATATAAGTGTTAGGTTTGATTACTTATATTCTTAAAAATCCTAACATTTAGATATCATCATGTTTTAAGAAGTAGACGAATTAACATCTTAAGATATCACACATGATGTTTATAACATTTTTATTAAAACAACAAAATCAAGAGTAATACTTCATTAAAAACCCTATGTCTCTAAATCATCGTTTCAATTAAATAATTATATATCGATTGGTATTTACTACCAACACATCGACTGTTACTATCAAAATGATCGTCTTCAAGCACAAAGTCAATAGGTTACGCGATTTATAGTTTATAATGTGTACTTAACACGGTGACATACATTCGGACTTATCTCAAGTGTCATCACACATCGAGTCGCGTATGAAGGGAGTGAATTCAAATAGATATTTCACACCGTCCTGATGCAATTTGGTGTCTTGATTTAATGGTCGGGGATTCGAACCTCCTTTATTAGTTAAAATTATAGAAAAGCTGCTTGTTTCTTATATCTTTATATATTTTCTTACAAAATATATATTTCATTTTATATTTTACAGAATTCAAAATTTTGAACACAGTCGTTAACAGCCACGGTTAGTGAGTTTGATTCCTAGTCGAGGAAGATGTATTGTTCATTTCTATTTTCTTCGCCTTGGCAACTAGACAAGCGCGGCGTTGAGTTCCGCCACTCAACGTGGAAATCGGTTGACAGAGTGCCTTAACACTTGATTCCAACAAAAAACAAATAATAATTTCATATGATAGATATTTTTGTGTTCGTTACGCCGATGAAATATATGTATTTAGCTTAAGTAAATTTTTATGTTTTCATATATTTAGAGGCGTAATTCAACGCCGCATTTTTTTTACCAGACCAAAGTCCTCAGTCCTCAAAGTCAGTTATCAAAACCGACAGTTGTAATACACTACGTCACGTTTTTGCTCTCCTTTATCAATCTATATAGAGCCACATACCCCGGTTTCATCATTTATTGTCAGTGCAATCACCAGAATCTCATTATCGCCGATTGGTCCAGCCATCTGTCGCCCGAGCAAATAATCGATACTTACATTTGGCATTACAATAGTTTACATTACATCAATCTGCCGTTCTACTAAAGTGTGTAATTTTTCTAGTTAAGTTTTTTTAAGGTCTTCTCTTTTGAAATTTAAATAGTAATTGCTATTATTGGTTTTTAAAATTTTTTTGCCCGTTTCATGTAATCAAAGTAGAAAATGTTTCTTTTGAAACAATACAATTTTTCTTCGATAATGAACGTGGAATCTGTATCCAATGTTCAGCCTAATCAGATATTTCTATAACATCACTTTGCTGTGGCATAATTTGTAGCCACAAGCATAGTAGAGGTTCTTTTGTTTCTTCTTAACTTTGCGCTTTGTCTAATTTATGCCAGGTAAGAAGGTAAAACCTAGTGTTAAGACACTCTGTTCGCTTTTAGATGGAGATGATGCATACCTAGTTGTGAAACTTAACTTAGCTGCCATATTATGTCGTGAAGGCCTTGATATTTAATAAACTATTTCTATGTTTTTTTTTATTTGTTTTATATTTTTTTTCTTTTAGCTTCACGCTTTATCCCGCACAAGGCAGGGTAGGCAGAGAGAACTGCAGGGACCGTGGGAACCTAGTGTTAAGACACTCCGTTGCTTAGCCCCTGCTTTCTCCGTCCCCGCTTTCCGCTGTTTTTGAGGCATTGCGTGTTGAGTAGCGGAACTCAACGCCGCGCTTTGCCTAGTTTACCAGAGCGAAGAAAATGGAAATATAAAAATCCATCTTCTCCGACTGGGGATCGAACCCAGTAACCGTCGCGTTTTACAGGCAGACGCTTACGTCTCTGCGCCACGACGGTCCTCTTCTATGTTTTTCTTTATGTTATTAAATTATTACAAGAAAATTTAGGATTCCATCTTTATAACACATATGCATGTAGTTTGTTAACAGTTGTGACAGCACTCACGCTCTACACTTCACCTCGATAGACACTTTAAATCTTCGTTTGCGGCTCCGAGCCTCATTTGTCTATGTTTTTAGTAAAATAAATATACATATATATCCAAAAAAGTTTTCGTGTAGAACTAAATTTGCTTTAATATTGAATAGAATATACATTTCAGTAATTAACATTTTTTTTTTCAATGAACACTTTGCTAATTTTAATTCAAATATTTACTTTGAAAACATTTGCGGTAGGTATTATGTACTCATAGGTAATACTGGTGCTGTTACTGGTAATACTGGTAAACTGGTGTAATTTTATGTGAAAACAACGTGTGAATTTTTTAAGAAAGTAAGCAGAAGTCGAATAACATAAAAACATAAATTCAATCAGAATAATATAAAAAATTAGGCTTCCTTAAGAATCTTTAAACTTTAGTTTAACAATGAATATTTTGAAATGTTTCAGGAGCTCTTAAGTGAAAGACTCAGTACAATTATCTCACATAATATAACTATTACACTACTATTATTGTATTATTGCCTTGCAATTATCAAAACACACACTTAGATGTGTCAATAAATGTTAGCAATAAACTTATAATTTACAAGACTATTTAATATGAATTAAACGACAATTACAGTCTCAGAGTGCGCCAGTAAAATATGTAAATTGAAATTCAGTTTAAATGCACTTGCCTCTGGAGAGTGGGCGATGATAATTGGGACACTGTTTCACTTTAATATTATTGTTTAATGTAAATTGTTTACTGTTATATTTTCAGCAGGTTCAACATTTTTTAAATTAGTTATACGCTGGCGTAGCGCATCGCCAGTGACTAGTTATATAGTTATAGGTTCAATTCGCACTCGAGGGAATGATTCCTGCCTCTAGTAACAGATAAAAGTGCAACGTTGCCTTTCGTTACTTAATATGCCATATATTTATTAACATAAAAGTTTTCTTGTTTACTTAAATATATTCTGGATACAGTGCGATTAAGGATCGATTGCACCATTTGCTGATAAAGATCCATATAGGAAATATATTCCTCGTCAGGCAGATAAACCACAAATTTTGGTTTAAGAGATCTCTGATGGAAATATTTCCAAAATATAGACCTGCTTGCCTTTATCTGGCAGACAACACTAACTACCAGATTACTTTTTGACATTTTAACTGTAACTGATAAATTTAAAGATTCATAAGATTTTTTTAATTTTTCATTTCTTCATAAACATGAAAGCTTAGCATTGGCATACTTACCATATATTCCGTTGTAGATATATTTAGAGTAATTTTCATTTTGTCACTAGTTAAGAAGAAGTTTTGCCAAGACAATTTAAAATACTAAAAATTGACAAAACTTCACATTGCTATGTTGTCTGCATATCAGTTGAAATATTTAATATAGAAAAATAAATAAAAAGCTGTTTACCCGTAACATTGACTGAAGTTACAAGAAAGCGAAAAGGGAGAAAGTGGGGCTGGTTCATAAAAATTCAAGCATGAATGTTTATTGAGATGGGAAAACGATTCTGTATCTGACATCACCCTAAAAGCTTTGGATATTTAGGTAAATATCTTCCTTCTAAACTAGTATTGTAGTTTAGATTTGTGTTGAAGTGATGGAATATTTTTATGTATAACGATACGATGCGGTTAAATAGAGTAACGATTTATTTGATACTTGAAATAAAATTTAGAAATATTACTTTGAATTATATAATGAATTTTAAGAAAACCTATTTTACACGTTTAGATAGTAATTTAACTTAACCATATATAAGAACAAAATTATGTAAATTTGTCAACTATACTAATTGAACTATAATTTTTTAATAATAAAAAAATTCAAATCCACCGTATACCTCAACCAATGATAAATATAATAAAAAAACAAAAAAGACCCTTTTTATAACATAAGGCAATAATCCAGTTACAACTAGATATAACCGGTTACAACCGGTTTTGAGCGGTAACGTCGCACTCGTAAATTTCACGTGCGCCAATATCGCCGCCCGTTTAAGGAGGCACCCTGTTTACGTGTACGCTTTAATTGAACACCGACTGATCAACGCCGAACTAAAAGTTTCGTGTCGTGTAAATTTTATTTATAACCAGTACATGTGTATGTATGGATGTAACTATATGTACATACATTTTAAACGAAATAAACTTGTCGTTATAATTGGTTTCTGTGTGTTTTTTATTTTGTTTTTCATATGAGATCGCTGTTTGCCCATATTTTGTTTTTAATTCGTTAAATATTAAAGTTTGTTGAAGCTGTATTAAAAACTTACTTGCTCACTTTAAACGTCTATAAGTTCTATGACTGATTGTCTATCAATATTGCATTGATTTTTATATCAATCTTAAAAACAGTTATGCTAGTTTTTATTTGGATTTTCTATAGCAGAACAATTTTGTATGTGGAGAAGAAAAATATAATTTGAGTTGATAGGTTAGATACATATAGGCAAGGTAGACAGGTTCCTTTTATTAAGCCATTCCGTCCCCCACTTTCAAGACATTGGGCGTTGAGTGATGGAATTCATTTGGAATTAATTTGACGTGTAACCTGTTTGGGAGGAAAACGAAATAATTTATTCTCCACAAATGGGAATCGAACACACAACTGTCGTGTCGCGTAATTTGTCGTGTCGCTGCGCCATGACGGCCACAGATGCGGTATTTACTAGACTCAAGCACAAATTTTATACTAAGCCGAGTCTGATAAATAATTCTTGTTTATTTTGAGATTTAGTGACTTTTTACTCCACTCCTGTCTCACATATCCCATGACAATCGACATTCAGGATTAGATAACGACACATACATACGAAATGGCTCGAACAAGGCATGTTTAATTAACGTTGCCTAATGTGTTGCTAGTGTACTTAGCCGTTAATAGGATGCGGAATACTGACTTGAGGTAATTGCTTAGTGTAAATCTGATAAATCTATCTATATACTATATATATGTCATAGTTATATATATCTATGATGATGATATTTGAGCTGGATTTATGAGATGCGGTATTATGTTTATTTATGAGTGATAATACTCTCTTTTCATTTGATAAAAAAAAGCTATTACGCAAAGCTTTAATGTTTATATATAAAGAATAGCTATTATATTTAATGTAATCACATATTTCGTAAATGATATATATTTGAAAGAATGGGATAATTTTCACGTCGACCAATTTTATGTAAAAAAAGAGTGAAAAGTGAGTGTGATAATTGTGGGTTCAATTCCCACTCCGGAAGAATGAATTACCGTTTGGTATAACAAAGCGCGGCGTTGAGTTTCGCCACTCAACATTCAATATCTAGAAAGGTGGCAAGTGTAGAGCGCAGTGACTCTATCTGCCTAATCTGCTATATATGACAATATCTAAAAAACATATATACATAGTAGTATGTAAGTGTTCAAAGTCATATACATATTGTGAGGAAAAGATGAAGATACATTCAAATGAGAGAACACAATAGAATCTGAATGGAATGTTTCTTTATTGTGATATCGACGAATTACTGAATTGAAATAAAAGGTCTTTTGTATTATTTTTACATTTGTTAACTTGCTTTTAAAGTTTGTATGCATGCATTATGAATATATAAATAGAATTTCTCCAATTCTACCCAACCGATGAATGTTGACACTGAGTTCTCTCTCATTATCTCTGTAAAGCTAATGATCATAAAAGCATGGATAGAAAAACACTTAAGTATTACTTAAACATTTCAACGCATAGGGATTCGAACCTGCACCTCATGGGAAGCAAATTATAAAAATTGTAAAATTTGCAAATTGTAAAACAAATCTAAAGCAGATTAAGACAGTATGAGAAAAGGCAAAGACAACGAAAACAACCAAACGCGTATCGTCGACAAGCATTTTGTCGAGTGAATACGACGTTATTTACGCATAGATACTTTGTCATATGTAAAAATTACCCTCCAGACATATAAATTCATATATCATTTTCATTCTTTATGTTGTGAATTGCGATTTAGCCGACATGTTTGTTTTTTCGTAACGAATTTACTTTGTAGCTCCTTTTAAATTGCAAGGCGTCTCTTTCACGCTGCTTTACCTCGGTAAAGTTAGATTCATACTGTATTCCCGGTACATATAGATGAGTACGCAAAGAGAATCTAATACCTAGATTCTTTAGGTACTCTTTGACTAACCAGCTATAGGTACCGGGTATAATTTGTAAATAGATAGATAGATACTCAATGCTACCCTAGGAAACGAAAGTATTTCTTTCTCCCAAGTGAAGATTGAACCTGTAGTCATTTACTACGTCAAACGCTGACACACAGCCTTATTATTATTCCATACAGAAACAATTTGAAAATTTCTCTTATAATATGTATAAAATATTGTTTTTTTAATAAAATTGTAAATCCGGCTACATTCCCATTTGTATATGAAATTTTAATGTATCGGATGTTTTCTAAAAAAACGATTGCAATAATATATTACGAATTGGACGAATAGTTCGTTTATTGAACGTAATTTTTTTTAAAACAAATATCTACAGAAGTAGATCTTACTAATGTTTGAAATCAGAGTTTGTTTATTTAAACTCACTAATCTCCGAAACAACTGAAAATAATATAACAAGAAAAATTTTAAATTTTGAAACTAAAACATCTGAAATTATCAGTAACCTACTTTAAAAATGTGTTGATGCGACGTACAAAATATACTGTACATAATTATTCTAGCTAATATTACGGAGAAGTTGGAGAAAAGAGAGTCTTAACCAATAAACTCACTACTACTAAGCAAAAAAACGTAAAACTTAAAAAAAAAATATTTTATTATTTATAAATGCTAAAAGTATGAAATACTTAGATGTGGTAGATATTTGCATTCATTTTACCGGTAACCTCATTTGATAAGGAAATTTATCATATGTTTATTTTGATAAGATATTCATTAACAGGCTACAGGCTGCGTATTCATATTTCTAAGTAATGTAGTATTTACAATGGGCACTTGTTGATATTTTACTAAATTCATTTATCATGACTAAGAAGATGATCACACACACAACACACACACACACACATATATATATATATATATATATATATATATATATATATATATATATATATATATATATATATATATATATATATATATATATATATATATATATATATATATATATATATATATATATATACAAAATATGCTTATATACACTGTATGACATATATGAATAATACACCTAATATTTCAATATATATTATTTCAAATATATAAAAAAAATATTCCCACAAATACTATATCTATATGCACATATAACATCATCAGACCGACGACAATATTTGTGTTGCATACAACAACAAACATCAGACCGACGACAATATTTGTGTTGCATACAACGGTATCTACATAGAAATCGTTACACGCGTCGTCGACCGATAAAACGCCGATAGTATGCCGATGATACACCGATAAGCTGGCCAGTATTGCGAAATGGGGCGTGAATAATACTTTTTAAGTTATCAGAAGTATATTTGTTTGTAAAATAATAGAAAATAATTGTATATTTAGACTGAAATTTTGAAGAAGTTATAGTTCAAATATATGTCTCGAATAGCTGAGAA
The DNA here is from genome assembly GCA_037178615.1 of Dione vanillae. Classification (NCBI taxonomy): domain Eukaryota; kingdom Metazoa; phylum Arthropoda; class Insecta; order Lepidoptera; family Nymphalidae; genus Dione; species Dione vanillae. Next base: position 277,795 of record JAZFAU010000021.1, read on the forward strand.
ACTATTCTTAATCAAAAAATTAAAACACAAAAATCTAAAAACACACACAGCTTTTTGTCTTTCCGTCCATCCATATCTGCAGCTACTTTATAGTAAATGTTTTAAAAATTGCTATTCAATTATTTTCCATTTATTATTTTCCATTTTCTTCGCTCTGGCAAACTAGACAAAGCGCGGCGTTGAGTTCCGCCACTCAACACGCAATGCGGCGAAAGAGGCGAAAAGCGGGGACGGAGAAAGCAGGGACTAAGCAACGGAGTGTCTTAACACTAGGTTCCACTATTTCCTGGAGTTCCCTCTGCCTACCCTGCCATGTGCGGGCAAACAGCAGATTTTTCTTTTTTTTTCCTTCATGATATTTTTTTTTATTTAAAATGTTGATTTTATGGAAGGACGAATACATATTGTTACGAAGTAATGTCGAAATCTTTATTTCGTCACATCGTTCTGCAGAAATAAACCTATACGTAAAAGTGTAAGTTTCATATATGAGGGCCAAACTGAAAGTTTTTAGAACTGGCAACTTAAAAGCATTATATTAAAAAAATAAGTTTAAATTTTGAAAATAGAACTCTTTACCAATAATATTGAGTATACATTTCATTTATTTGTCATTTGTTTTACGATTTGGCGGCAAATTGAAAATTGTCTGTGCACGTCAGAATGAATTTAAGCCGAGAAAATTTTCGTACAATGATTTTTTATGACTTTCAATGTCATATAAGTGTAATGAAACAAACCAGGTTCCTTCTTCAATTACATTTATTAATACTGAGTACAATTCAGATACCAAAAGGTACAGCATGACTGCTTAAAGTTCTCTTCAGAATGTTCTTCCCAAGAATGGTCGATCAAATATTTATACTAGTTCATTTATACCCCCACACAGTTGACCACTTCCGATACAATTTAATGTTGCCAACTACACTATTATAATTTAATTTTCGAAATACAATTCCATAATAAAATATATAATCAATTATAACAATTAATAAATTATTATAACATCGGATATTACAAATGTTAAAATTAATTGATAGACAAATAACGAGTGACATTCAAGACAATATCTTATTTCTTTATACAAATAATAATAAAATATCGATAAATTACAGTACAATTAAGTGATAAAATAACAAATCACAACACTCGGCCATCCGAACGCGTGCTCTCTCCGGAGCACGCACTAACAAATCACAACACTCGGTTAAGATATATTTACTATGTATACAGAACAATTTTTTTAAAATTCAATTCCAAATTATTAAGAAAACAAATTTATTTACAAACAAAAGTGAATAAAAATTACAATAATACATAACTATACTTAACACATTTGCACTTGTTATTATATATCCATATATTCTATGAGTTATTTTATTTATATAGGTTGACCAGTGGTACTTGGAAAATATAACAATAATCACTATTTTCTGCCAAGTTCACTATGTTATTTCGTATTACTCATACTCGTTTTCATTGTTTCGATCGTCCCCCACCTTAGTCAAGAGGTCCAGTCCAGCAGGGTCTCACAGTGGGGTAGATTTTGTTTTTCCATCGTCCTATTTCTAGTCCCTTCCCTTGGATACCACAGATCGACCTGCTTACTCTGCTTTTTTTCTGGTGCAACGCAGCTTGTGGCCTGTCCAGCCCCATTTCAAATGGTTTTGTTTCTAATATGATAATTCCTTGAGTTGTCTAAAATTTTGTTTCTCAGCATACTTTTCCCAATTACAATATATAACAATAATAAATTTTTAACTAAGTTTCCATAAACAAATACATTTCAAGGTGAATACTGCATGCAACAATTGATAGGCATCAACTTTTTTCACAAATGATAACACAAAAAAATAAAAGAAATGACAATGATATAACACAAGTTACTTTATAATGTCGTACAATAAATTCTTAATATATTAATAAAAAAACAATAAACATAATAAAGACAATATCATAATGCTGATATCCTAGACGTTTGGTTTTGCGATATTTACGTAAACAGGTTTTTACATACAAATTCAGTAAAAATAAATAAACTAAGCTTCTAAATTATTACTTGTATTATAAAAATACCTAACCTTTTCATTATTTTCAGTATCACTTCAAACAAAGCTACAGCAATTTCACAGCAAAGAGAATATTCACGTATCCAAGGTCTAATTCTATCAGATGCTATTCTTACACGTCTGTTAGTGCAATATAAACAACAATTAAATCAAGATTTTCATTACCTAACCATTTAGCAGCATAATAATTTGTTTTTGATACTTCTCCACTAGATCTCTTGAAGAAAGGATTGCAAGAGATCTTTTGAATCGTTGTATTCTTTTGCCGCGTTTGAGGAGCATAACGTAATGGCGATTATATTTAATAATTCTGTATTAAGCATTTTGCATTTTGACACAATCTGAAATAAATTAGTAGAGAAATAAATTTAAACATTTTAAAATAAATGGCAATGTTAAGAAACCTTAATGACGAATAATAAACACGAGAAATAAATCTTTTTGTCCCAATGTTTATTAAACATATTTAATTGAAAATAAAAAAATATATATCTTACGAAATATATAAGTCAATCAATTTTGAATAAATATACTAGCCACAACAATCTGCCGTTACACAAATAGCAAATAACAATGCGTTATGTCAGCTTCAGAATTGGTATTTTAGCACGATTTTAATTTACTAAATTTTCATAATTATGCAAATTATTACAAATATATATTTCAAAAAAAGAATAATATAATTTCCACTTAAATCATCATATAACAACATATAATATGAATGATACGGCCGTAGCGTTAGGTACATTAATAGAACGATTCGCTGGGATATGTTATCACAAGATATCAAATATGTGTTTGGCTAAATTATCGTTACTATACTTTTATATTGTAACGGAGGTCGCAGAAAATTAAAGTTGTAGGAAATCTCTGGTATACTCAAGTTTAACTTTTAACACGTTATTGAGACCGGCAGTTAATAAAATTTTTTCTAATATTACTATAGGGTCGTGCGAAAAAGAATCTTTAAAATTAACCTTTAGAACATTCACATTAATATTAGTTGTGTAAACTAATAATATAGGAATCACTTTTCTCACTACAAATGGTAAGGTTAATGATATTACTACTGAATAGTTTTCAAAATTATCACCCGGTAAAAATAAATTTAGTACTTCCATTTTAATTGTAGTTAAATTTTAGTACTTTATTAAATTATTAGCTAAAATAAAATTAGCTCATTGTGACCAAAACTTTCAATTTCTACAGATATTTACTAACTACAGATATTTTTAGAACACTTCATTAGATTGCAATCGCTGCCAAAGTGTATGAATTCAAATTTGAAATATTTATTACCAGTATCAAATAATTCAAATAACTTATTTGAACACACACTTAACGAACGGTTCAATTAGTTAAATTTAACTACTTGATATGTACGTACATGGTATGATACAAGGGGTTTTAGTTTTAAATAATTATCAAGGTGACGATCTTACCCATTTAGTGCACTTTACAATTGGTCTTTTACAATAATTAGAAGTTCAGTTAAAAGTTTAATGAGAATTTGTTATAAATTATAGGTCCATTCTACTGTCGGGTCTTTTAAAATCTGGAATAACACTAAAATATTTTTAATAATCATCTTTGTTTATTACCGATTACATTGTTTATTAAACTTTAGTGCTTGTATCTTATTACGTATCTGCTGCGAGTATGAAAACTTTTTCTTCACTTATCCACGATCTACTAAGAATATCTTCAAAGAATTATCATCTTGACAGCAAATTTAAAAAAAATATATTTATACTCTTACTTGGATTTTATCGGCCCTTACTTGGTTCAGCTGTTGTCACATAACACAACAATTGTTTCAATTGGTTGGTATTTCAACTTCTTTCATGACTGTGGAAGACATATCTTTTCAATTGTGCCTTTCTGGAATGAAACCTTTCTCGTCACCTGAAAAACTATTTTACGAAGCTTCACAATCCTTTATAAATTTTAAACTTGTCTTAAAGATACAGATGTAGCACAAGCTCAAAAGATTTGAATACCTTAACTGAGTGGTTTAATTGTACTTACTGACAATTAACACCGCAAAAACGTGCTATGTAATATTTAAACAAAAAAATTAAAAATATTTCATCTCATAACCCACTAGTAGTTAATGTGATTATCGAACAAACTTCTAATAAAAAATAACTGGGTCTGAGGTCAGACATTCATCTCTCGTAGACATACCAAATTGAACACATCAAAACAAACTTTCATCCATTGTGGATTCGCTACGTAATATCTTCCAGTGTATCCTCAAGAAATTAAAATACAATATCTATAATTTGGTAGTAAAATCACACCTAAACTACCTAATCGAGATTTGGGGAAATGTGCCCAAAACAAAACTGCGTGACTTACTTGACAAGTTAAACAGAATAAATTAGTAAAATTATTATTTCATTATCACCACCTTACTTCAACAAAGACTATATATACTGAACTAGGAATAATAAATATAAAACAACTCCACGCTTACAATACTTATAACTTTTACACAAATGTTTTAGCAAAACTCACAAATATACAAACGAAGTACACACCGGGGGAGCTTGCTGGTCATACCGAAAGTTCGAACAAAATTTGCTATGAAAAATGTAACATACGACGGAGCACAATGTATGTATGTAACTACCCACCGACATAAGAAATGTAAGCTCGTACAATGTTTTTAAGTCAAAATTAAGGAAACATATTTTTAGAAATTATTCCAAATATTTATAATACTATTAAAATATTTAAATAAATATCTCATTGTGACTACAACTTTACTGGCAAAATATTCATCCTACCCGCCTATTTTTTTATTTTATAAAACTTTGTACTTTTTTCAAATCAAACCTTGTAATTATTGTATTATTCATGTTATTTTCCTTTTTTTGTTTATTCTAGTAGGTAAAAAACGAATATTATGCGAATATAACGAGTGATTGTAAAATTATAGTTATTAACAAACTAGATTATGTTCTCATGTAAATTACCATATTGTCTTTTTGAGAAATAAATATCTTTAAACAAGTCTTTAAACCATATGTATACTAGTATTAAGCTTAGCTTAAGCTATTTCACATCAACGTATCAAGCATCTATTACCGTTTCATTTCAAAAAATCGCACGTAATTTGATTATAAATACTAAAACGGCTTTAGAAAAATCTTAGTTAACATGAAATTATTCGTAATTCCAAAGTTACTGTTTGACTAACTGCGTTACAGCTGTATAGCTGAATTATCTTACTGCAATTGATAACTTGAGTTCAGCTATATGACCAACATAACAAATCTATAAGCTTAGCTCATTCATATAGGTCTAGCACAACAATATTTCTTTTACGTTCTTCAATATTCTTACTAAGAGACTATGTAATACGCAACCTCATGTCTGTTATCTCAAACCACTTTCATGGTTGTATCTCACACTACATGGTTGCAACAATTACCAATATGGCTGTTCCTCACGCAAGTCTGTATCTCAAGTAGTGATGTAACCAATATTTCCATTCGCGCATTTTTACATATTGGTATTCTCTCACATTCTCAAAATTTTCTGCGAGTTATTGTCAGAAAAATTAAAATTTGACGACAATACGTTATTAAATCGAAATCTATTTACTTTTTGTGTTTCTTTTTAAACAAAAAAAAATATTAACTTAACCTCGAAATTACATTATCAGCCTTCATTGTTTCTTATGAAACAATTTCTATTTTGCACTATAAACAAACAAACAAATTCTCGCTTCTGAAAAAAAAGTCTTATCAGTTATTACTTAGGTTTTCAATATTATATAATCATTTACAAAACTGAATATTCGTATTGTAGCATTTGCGAATATCGATAGCATATATCCCCATTCATATTCATGAATGTTTAAAAAATTACATTCGTTACATCACTAATCTCAAGCCACTTACATATTTTTCAAGTCAAGTCAATTACGTCACATTCAAACTCACATTTACATAATTCAAGCCACCTACATGGTGGTAGATCATTTCAAACATCTATTATTCAAGCCACCTTCCTGGTGGTAGATCACAATTCTACAATTCAAGCCACCTTCCTGGTGGTAGATCACAATTCTACAATTCAAGCCACCTTCCTGGTGGTAGATCACAATTCTACAATTCAAGCCACCTTCCTGGTGGTAGATCACAATTCTACAATTCAAGCCACCTTCCTGGTGGTAGATCACAATTCTACAATTCAAGCCACCTTCCTGGTGGTAGATCACAATTCTACAATTCAAGCCACCTTCCTGGTGGTACATCACAATTCTACAATTCAAGCCACCTACCTGGTGGTAGATCACAATTACATAGTTCAAGCCAATTTCAATTCAATTCAATCTATAATTCAACAATTCAATCTATAATTCAACAATTCAATCTATAATTCAACAATTCAATATACAATTCAACAATTCAATATACAATTCAACAATTCAATATACAATTCAACAATTCAATATACAATTCAACAATTCAATATACAATTCAACAATTCAATATACAATTCAACAATTCAATCTATAATTCAACAATTCAATCTATAATTCAACAATTCAATCTATAATTCAACAATTCAATATATAATTCAACAATTCAATATATAATTCAACAATTCAATATATAATTCAACAATTCAATATATAATTCAACAATTCAATATATAATTCAACATTTCAATATATAATTCAACAATTCAATATATAATTCAACAATTCAATATATAATTCAACAATTCAATCTATAATTCAACAATTCAATCTATAATTCAAGCCACCTACACGGTGGTATATCGCATTCATAAATCTATAATTTAATACACCTACTTGGGGGTAGATCGCATTCACAAATCTATAATTCAATACACCTGCATGGTACTAGATCGCATTAATAAATCTATAATTCGAGCTAAATATACAAAATTCACAATACTTAAATGAACTCGCATATTCATCATAAATAACTATTATTATAGGACTAAATTCCTGTTTCATATAGTTCCAACGTTTCATATAGTAGTAACGTACATGCGTATCAGAAATATTTTTCTACCGTCATACAACAAAACTTGCATGGAGGGTACTTATTCACTATACGAAAAATAAACTCACGATGTTAAACCACATTATCAGGTTGATAATTCTTTCATACGACAATTAGTCTTCGAAAATAAAGAACCAAAATAAAATATTTTCATTTCTGTTACTTACATAAATTTCTCCTCTCCAGGGCGCGTGAACTTTACACTTCTGATATGTAATGAAACAAACCAGGTTCCTTCTTCAATTACATTTATTAATACTGAGTACAATTCAGATACCAAAAGGTACAGCATGACTGCTTAAAGTTCTCTTCAGAATGTTCTTCCCAAGAATGGTCGATCAAATATTTATACTAGTTCATTTATACCCCCACACAGTTGACCACTTCCGATACAATTTAATGTTGCCAACTACACTATTATAATTTAATTTTCGAAATACAATTCCATAATAAAATATATAATCAATTATAACAATTAATAAATTATTATAACATCGGATATTACAAATGTTAAAATTAATTGATAGACAAATAACGAGTGACATTCAAGACAATATCTTATTTCTTTATACAAATAATAATAAAATATCGATAAATTACAGTACAATTAAGTGATAAAATAACAAATCACAACATAAGTCAACAAGAAAGTTATGATAGACTTCGATTGGCTTTTCACGATGAAGCCCCATCTCGTGCCACAGTTTACAACTGGTTTAATGAATTCAGACGTGGTCGAACTAATCTCACCGATGATTTGCGTGAGGGTCGGCCTTCTACAGTACATACGACCTTCTATAGTACATAATATCAGTGTTGTGCGGCGTATGATAAGACTGACAAAAGAGTGACCTATCAGCAGATTCGGACAAGTCTAGGCATAGGTATGAGTCAAGTGCACAAAATCCTCCATTAACATTTAGCGGTCAGGAAGCTTTGTGCCCGCTGGATACCGCATAATTTGACCGAGGCTCAAAAACTCCGCCGTGTTGATTGGTGTCGAGAAATGATCCAAAAATTTAACGGAGGTGACTCAAATGCTGTGTTCGACATACTAACCAAAAGACAGTCTGCTCAGTGGGTGTTTCCTTCAGAAGAGTTGCCAACTAAAGTGAAGAGAGGTCGAAGTGTTGGAAAAAAGATGGTGGCCTCGTTCTTCGGAAAGACAGGTCATTACGCGACAGTTGTCTCAGAGGATCAGAAAACGGTTAATGCAGAGTGGTACACTAACAACTGTTTGCCACTTGTCTTGGAAAAAGTTCGAGAGAAACGACCTCGTAGCAGGATCCTCCTTCATCACGACAATGCCTCGTCGCGCACCGCCAGGCAAACGATCGACTATTTGGCGACCTGAAACGTGGTATTACTGGGTCACCCGCCGTATAGCCCCGACCTCGCACCCTGCGATTTTTATTTATTCCCGAAAATAAAAGAAAAACTTCGAGGAAAACATTTTATGGACGCCGAAGAAGCAGTGGCTGCGTTTCAAAACGCCGTTGAAGAGACCCCTAAGGTCGAGTGGGCAAGGTGCTTTTCTCAATGGTTCCATCGAATGCCGCGATGTATTGATGTAAATGGACGCTATTTTGAAAAGTTATAATAAAACTAATAACTTGCTAGAATGCTTAGTTTTTGATTTTCTAAGAACTTTCAGTTTGACCCTCGTATAAATTACTCTATTATTTTTCTATAATTATTCAATTTATTTCTATGTTAAATGTCACTTGTGAATGTTTTTGTTTAAGTTACAATACTAATACTTTTGTTTTGTTACAGGTATTATTTTTTTTTTCATCGTTGCCTGCAAAGCGTCATTGAGATTCAGTATAACTATAAAATAGAAAAACTACACTATTACGTACTGGTAAGTGTAATTAGAATCTACGATCCTTTGCTTTAGCTACACGTTATAACATCATTATATCAAGATATTCCACATTCCACTCTCCGTCCGATATTAAGCCATTAAGTGTTTTTTGTTGATTTTGTATTTTTTGTTGGTAACGAGGTAAAAGTTTGAGTTACCTGATTGTAAGCAACGACTTTAGTCTGCATTTTGTTAACTGGAGCGGGAAAATTAAAATAATTGACATCCTACCTTTAAGTAAAGATCAAATATGCTAACGAGCTTAGAATCAGATGCTGTCTCACGCCATTAGAACTTAAATGTATGACCGATTATAAGAACTTGCTAAAAAATTAGGTAACAATTTAAAGTAATACTATGTGATTAGCAAATATATATATATATATATATATATATATATATATATATATATATATATATATATATATATATATATATATATATATATATATATATATATATATATATATATATATATATATATATATATATATATATATATATATATATATATATATATATATATATATATATATATATATATATATATATATATATATATATATATATATATATATATATATATATATATATATATATATATATATATATAAAAGTAATGTACAAAAGTCGATCTTATGGCTTTACTATAGAGCGAAAAGAAACAATTTAAGTTACAAAGAGGTATTATTTCGTAACATATTAGATAATTAGTAATAAATAAATATATACATAAATTAATATATGATAATATATGAAATTTACACACATATACTACACAATATATACACTTATATACGATATATTTAAACATTAAGTCCAGACATGACATTTAAAATGCCCGAAGTAACTTTGATAGTCTGATAACCCTAAAATGGACTACATCGAAATGAGTTACTTATTTCTATTTAGTTCATTAGAGAAGTCCTAAAAAATAGTCCGGAAAGACGTAGGCTATATACGTGTATAGCCTATGTCTTTCCGACAAATGGACTATCGACGAACAGGCAAACTCTATTTGTATATTATACTACTATATATAGAAAAAAATATAATTAATTAACGCAAGTAGTTTTGATTACGATTCTTCTTTAAAGTATATTTGTATATATATGTATAAATACTGACAGTTGCTATACCGGTTTTCTAAATGTGAAAATGAGGGCAGCCAGTAACTAACATTAACGGCTCGGTGACGACCACTTTGTAATTGCTACAAAAACATTGTATGTGCTCATACGTAATGAGATTAACAAATGCAAAAGATTTACAACTTTTAAATCAAATTTTTTTAACAGCTTTAACTTTTATAAAATTTTAAAATTTTTGACGTTTTCAATACTTTCCAGTACTTAGTAGGAAGGTAGACTAATGACTAATTTATATTATCTTTACTGATATTATTAAACTGTAGATTTTGTGTGAATTAAGAAGCTAATTTTACGTCAAAGTTCTAAACTTATTTCCATATTAGTTATTTTATTTCTCAATGTATCCCGTAGATCTACATTAGGTATTTAGGTTTCTTGACTCTACAGAAATTACTGTAGAGTCAAGGAACGTAATGTTACGAAACTATTTTCTTCACTTTCAATCGTTTTTTCAAATATTATGTGTCGAGTGATAGAACTCAACGCTGTGTTCTTATCTTGCTGCCAGAGCAATGGAAATTGAAAAATTTTACTCTACCAAAGTGGGAATCGAACCTAAAAACCATCGCGTTTAGTCACAAAGACTATGAGCCACAACAGTTGTCCCAATTTACAAAAAAAAAACTAAAAAAAATGGTTACATTTCAAAAAATATATAATATAATAATTCACTAATAAAATCTTTTCCCAGAAAACACATGCATATTGGAGCAGGTGTTAGCCCATCCGGAAATGCCGACATAACAGTGGACTGCCTTAACCATATTTTATTCGTACATAAATTAAGTAAGAAGTTTTCGAAACATTTTAACATTCTTGCCGCGTTCCACTCTTGCGGTCATTAGTTGTTGTAGCAAGGTTATGTATATGTAACTTGTTGTAGTAACTACGATATATTTTTTGTTTGCGATCTGTTTAAGTATATATTTTACTTTAATATGGAGAGTAAAGGAAAATCTTGGGTTTTGATTTTTTAAACATGACTGTAGTAGAATTCTGACACTTAAAGAAATGACTACAGTGATCTTTAGTGTTTCTTTTTACTTCATTTTCGTTTTTAAAGCTACAACTACCAATTGTATATTATTAAAATTTAAAAAAAACATTGTACTTGCCGAAACAATAGAAATAGTTCCTAAGATTACCGAATTGCAAAAGCAAACCAACAAATTTAAATAATTCCTATAAATTTAAAATAATCTCAAAATGGGATATATGAAGAGGCTTATAACACTGGACGAGGTGAAAGAGGTGTGCAGGGACCGTAGTGTTTAACGCACCGTTCTCCCTGACTACCCCGCTAGGGATAAAACGTTAAGTTATATATGTATATATGTAAAAATAGTATTTAATCCTATAACCAAAACCAATTTAAATATAATTTATTTATATATAATAAAATTATGTCACATTCGTCAGCATTGTATGCTAATACTTACAACAGTGTTTGAACAAGTTATCGTTAACATGCCGTCATTGAGAGAAGTCGGACGTGAGAAAACTCGAATCGTAATATTTATAATATTCACGTGTCGCTTACGCGTCGTCATTGTTTTGTATTAGATGAGACCGTTTACATATTTACACACTTACTATACGACGCGATGTCCGTATTATAGGCTAAACGTTGAGTTTAATTTAGCTTCCCTGATAAACAGAAGTTTAATAGTTTTTTCAAATATTAGTAAAAATTTTGTTTGGGAATATCAATTTTTGAGTGAATATATATATATATATATATATATATATATATATATATATATATATATATATATATATATATATATATATATATATATATATATATATATATATATATATATATATATATATATATATATATATATATATATATATATATATATATATATATATATATATATATATATATATATATATATATATCCAGTTCCAGTCCAAACATTTGTGTCAATTAAGCCGCCATCGAAATAAGAAAACAAATTATAATATAAATATACTATATACAATCTAGTCCTAGCTTTCGTTTTGTCTACGCAAAATAAATGTCTTAAACAACGGAATATATGACTCTCTAAATAAATACAACACATGTTGTTACATTGTTATTTTCCTATTCTATTATTATTATCAATACTGCGAATCTGGTTAACATATTTCATATAAGTAGGTACATATATATTATCGAGATATATGAAAAGTATATCTAAGCCTTAAAGGTGTTTAAGCTTTTTACTTAAAAAACTACACATATCTATGTACAAGAACATTTTAATATTCAACTCAGTAAGCAATTGAACATACCTTCTAAAGGGTCTAACTGTATACGGACTGTTTACATTTGCGTCTAGTGTTGTGATTTGGTGACTAGGTTTGATTTTTTTATTTTCTCTTTTTTTTACAAAGAATTATAAGCAGAGAGACCCGTTGATAGGTATAAACTAGTATTAAGACACTCTGTTTTTCATTTTCCCCCTTATGGTGCAATATATGTTGGGTGTCTGAACCTAATGCCGTGTTGCCTTGTTGCCAAAGCGAAAAAAATTATAAATAATTCTTTCTCTTCAACCCACAACTGGAAATCGAACCCACAAATCATTGCGTTTACGGCATATCTTGTGCCTACATATGACATTGATACTACATATTTAACTAGATTTATCTTTGTAATGATAACGCAATACTTAATTATTTTATCACTTGTCGCCCATTCTTATTTATAAACAGCCAAATTAGAGGACGTACGTCTAATTTGTTCATAGAAAATTATATTTGATCAATTACTTAAACAATGTCGGATTCTCAGCAAAACATCCTGTAACACTATATCCTGTTCAACAAAGTCGCTTGTTCAGAGCTCCATTGTAACTGAGGGTTCACGTGAGAAATGCCACTGTACGTGTACGTATAGCTTTATCTCAAACTGTTCGATAACTCGAGTAAACATGGCTTCATAGCCTGTATAAGATTAACAGTAGTGCAGTATTTTACAATTTCAGTTTGAATTAAAATAAATCATTGGATTATTCACGTAGATTCGTTTTATAAACACATCTATTACATCATTATGTAAGATTAAAGCTTAAATGTTTAAAGACAATATTATTAATAAAATAAAGAAAATATCTAATATTTAACAATTTTTCTTAGATGTATATCACTAAAAACACAAGACATTATCTTTAATAATACCATTTTCACAAAAATCTAGAACTAGGTTCCTGTTACGACAAACAAAGCGTCTTTTAAGTCCATCGTACACGCTTTTATCTGAGAGCTCGATAACTCTTGCTAACGTGTACACAACATCGATTGCTTACCAACTTTTGATTGGTTCACTCAAGGATTTTGGAATTAAAACTTTCTTAAAAGTACAATTGTTTTGTAGTAGCCCGTTGCTTATTTAGGACTTTACCTAAAATAAACGTATGATGTATACTTTAAATGAAATAAGACCATTTTATGTATGTTCAGGACGGATTCCATAGATATTTTACCTTTGAAGTATAATATCTCATGCTGTTTTACGCTTTCGCTTGTAATTATTATCTTTTTGCTTCGTTTGAGCGTGTATTGTACTTTGAAAACGAAACAATTTGATAGCTGTATATATATTTAAATTAGATCAATTTTTGAGTATTATGGATCTATTTTAGACTCCCAAAAGTAAGTTAGGTAGTCTATCTATAAAGTATAAAGTGGAAGCGACCAAAGTATATTTTAATCGATTCCCACAACAAACTCCACTGGGACAAACCTTACTTGAGTGAGCGAAGCGTATCCTGCATAGTGGACCTGTGAGAAATGAAACTTTTCTGACCGGTAATTTGTCATAAATAGAACCTACCCAGAAATTCGTTACACTATCGTCTTTCTACTTACCTAAATGGTTTCCAAAAGACTTTTTATAATAATACATTTGTAGTTATAATTAACTTAATATTCCTAATTATATGTAGATTACCAATTATTCAACTAACGCTTCTTTTTATTTTGACTACCCTAAAAAAGAATACCAAAAACGTTTTTTATAGCTATGTAACACAGTAGCGAGTAGAATATCTTAAGCATACATCTCTAGGGACATCAACATACCTGTCAGTTAGCTTCTAGAATTCAGATTGACAAATTGACCCCAAGCTCGCCTGGTCACACCCAAGGGGCTGCCCGTAAAGAACTGTTGCTTATTTTTCATGTTATTTTTTGTAAATAAATAATGAGTCCACCGAGAGTGAGATCCATTATCTTGTATTTCTGTAGAATTTTTATTAATTAATTAAATATAACTCTGTAAATTAAAATATGTATTGGATATTATTTTTTTTTTGAATTTAATGCTGCTATAGGTTTTGTAATGTGGTTCCTAGGATATATGTTTCGGCAGTATTAGAAAAAGATTGAAAGTAAATTTAATGTAGAATTGCAATCATGGAGATGTGGAATCAGAATGTGGATATTGGCAAGTACTAGCGAGGATGTCACCGTGATAATAAAGAAGAACGGTATGGTTATTTGGGCACATTGAGAGAGTTAATGGTAAAAAAACGTAAAAATGATTGTAGTAGGGAAAGGTCTCATTTAATCATTGAAATAAAATATAGTGCAAAGATACATAGTGCAAAGTGCTTTTAGAGTATGAGGGCAGAAGTTAACAGCAAAAAATATCTATATTCAGGAATATCACTTTAAAAATAATAAAAGTATATATTCATGTCATTTTCCGTGGCAAATTTCTTCACCACAGATTATAAAATCAAAATATATCACTTCGTAAGATGATTTGAACCCAAACTCGCCAAGCCAAACTCATCCCAAACAACACCAACATGGCGTCATATTAAGTACCGTACGCACATATCTAAAATAGGATTAAAAATGTCCCCTGCATTGAAATTATCTTTTTTGCGTGAACAAGAACAAAAATGGCTTGAATTTTATCCACATGTTAAATAATTCATTCGCGCACCATGTGCTTTATTGTTAATAAGAGTCTGTCTTTTGTTGAGTTTCGGGACTGTTTTATAAAAACCTCAGATATAATATTTTAACTCTTTTTTTACTAAAATGACTTAAGAAGAAGGTATTTTAGTTATTTTTATGCTAAAAGAGACTAAATTGTCTTTTGTGATAATCTTTAGTTAGCAAAGCTTTGTAAAAAGCTTGTTAAATAAAGACTTGTTAAGAACAAAAGTGGTATAATCGTATATCGTGGATAACGAGTGTGAACGCGTAGCTTAATTAGTCAGAACTGCCGACGATGTTATACAAAAGGCACTAAATATTAAAACGTTTAGAATTTACTTTTATTAGTTTCTCAGACTTTATAAGTTTAATTATTAAACATGTGTTTTATGGGTATTATAGAAATAAAAGTTCAAATTTTAACCCCTATTGTAATAATCATAATAATAATAATAATTAGTAATGGTTACAATGGCTCTAGTTCTTGATTACAACGAGTAGTAATTGTTTTCAAAGGAAATAGCTGCAGTCAAAAAATAAACGAAGACATCAACGTTCTATAGCAGGCACCTGCTATAAATATTACAGCATTTTACATGAAAACTATATTACTTCCCAGTAACTATATTACTTAGTACTTAATACTTAAATTTGTCTAAATTCAGTAAAATCATAAAATAATGTCCTTTCTAAACATACCAATATTCAAACCCTTTGTTTGAAAACAGTATAAAATGAAGCTGATCGTATTTACTAATAGGATGCCGCGTTAATTTCGTTATTGACTCGTTGTTAGGGGCAGGATAACCCTACTAGTTAGAAATAATTTGAACTATTAATTCTCTTTCGAACGATATTGTAACGGCACGTTCTGATAATTAGACTCGATTTACATTAACACAGTAATTTCTGTTTGTAATACATTTGTCGGTTTTGTTATGAAGATGAGATTATTGTATTGAATTTTATTTAACGGCAGTTAAAATGCACTTAAAGACGTCAATTATTATTTAATTTATATTAAATTTTGATTATTAACTCAGGTGCATAGGTACATATAAGTCAATTCAGCTTTAGATAAAGGTTAGTTCATATCTCTGTGTGCGGCAACATTTGATTTTTATACATTATTGCAATTAATTAGCCAAATTGGCTTTTCAATACTTCACTTTGGTTTATAATATAATATCTTGTTTTAAAATATTTTTTCTTTCACCGATATACAAAAAAAAAAAACAAATAAAAGTTCAGATATAAACATTGTAAACAAAAAAAATCAATTTTTGAACAAATACAAATATAGATCAAAATACTTTAAACTGTTAACTCATATATGAGTACAATACACGGTTAAACTTAAACGTCTCATTGTACTTCTATTTCCTAATTCACTTGCCCATTGTCACTGGATTTAGTATTGTATCAGATTTGTATTGAGATTGAAGAGCTTTATTAAATGAGTTTCTTGGTAGCCTAGAATTTACTATCTTAGATAGTGCCTTAATACAAATGAATATTAAAAAAAACAAAATGTTTTAATTGTACGCAAAAGCAGAGTGTTGAGTTTCGCCAAAGATTAAGTTACATTAAAAAAGATTTAAGAATAAAGATATATAAAAAGTACTATATATTTTATAATATTATATGTACTTTTAGTATGAAACGCAATAGCTTTGTTTAAGTACGTAATTTCTACATACAATACTGTCTGAACTAGGTTAATACATCTTAGTCAGGCTTCTAAGTCAGTTTAATATTAATTATCCGTAACTTAAATACAGAAACCTAACATTTTAATTAAACTAGGTATCTACTTAGTTCATAATTTCGACTTAATATAGATTAAGTAATTAGGTTAACTTTTGAAGCTATATTACTATACTAATTTTTTATTGGATGGTTTTAATTAGTACAGAATATATGCATTCATATTATATATTTTTTTATTAAAAAATATTATACTTGCTGATTTTTTTTAATGCTGAAAATGAGATGAATTAGATCTCCAGAAGTGAAAAAAAAATCCCGCCTTGGTAAATTTTTTAGGTGGCGTTGAGTCCCTTAACGAACAATGCGGCAAATTCGAGAGTGAGTGGAGAACGGAGTGTTATCACTCTGGGTTCTTACTGTTTACTCTGTAAAATGAAATATTGACTTGAAACTTAAAAAAAATTCGATTCTATAAGAAAACTTTCTAATTATAAACAAAATGGAAATATATATATATATATATATATATATATATATATATATATATATATATATATATATATATATATATATATATATATATATATATATATATATATATATATATATATATATATATATATATATATATATATATATATATATATATATATATATATATATATATATATATATATATATATATATATATATATATATATATATATATATATATATATATTACGTTGAACGGAGAAAGTGTAACTTTCTTGATTGATCAATTAAACTGCGATTACATATAAGAGTAACTAACCGAAAGTAAAAATGATCGTTCCGTTCCAATGTAAACTGGTTTTATATTATGTAAACACGAATTGTAACATATATGTGCAATATGTTTTATGAAACTAATGTATCTTATAGTATAAACTCGAAATACGCAGAACTAACAGTCGAAATATAACTAAACTTATAAGTCATAATACTTCGCTCGATACAAATCCTAAACATAAATACGGATTGAAATTACTTTTCCAATACATGAGCTCGATACGTTCTTACCCAAGTGTGAGCAAATTATTAACAAAAAACTACTTGTTCAAAGTAATAAATGAATTAATTACTCAACTATCGCTTTTATGGATATAAATAATTAAATTTTAAATGAATTCGTTTAATTTACCATTGACGTGTATACGTGGGAAAAATTAATTGTAGTACATTATTAATACAAATAATCTACATTACTATTGTTGTAGGTACGTTAATAAAGTTATGTTGTTTGGTTTCGTTGTGGTGAATTTTTTAAATGTCTATTAAATTTAACATTATCTTGTATTTTTTTATTATTTTGTTTTATTCATTGGTATATAATTATATATTATTTTATTACATTAGAACTTATTTTTAAATAGTCAAACAAAGGAAAGAAGAAACTGAAACTGGAATAACAGATTTTTGTAATGTAGACGTATGATGTAGTTGACATATTTTTAGTATCTGTGGAGGACGAAAAAGTAACTTAACTTTTTTTTACTTTTGTTAATAGTTCATTCAATAGAAACTACTTAATTTTCTCTATAGTACTATAGCTTCACGCTTTATCCCGCACATGGCAGGGTAGGCAGAGGGAACTGCAGGAACCATTCGAACCTAGTGTTAAGACACTCCGTTACTTAGTCCCTGCTTACTCCGTCCCCACTTTCCGCCGTTTTCGAGGCATTGCGTGTTGAGTGGCGGAACTCGAATTAATTTTCTCGTCCTCACAAATAGTCAAATATTGTAATATTCATATATAAAGTGCAGACTTTTTGTCTACCTATTTATGGTTTATATTGTATTTAGTAGAACCAAATGACATTATTTGAAGAAGAACTATAGTATTTTCAAGTAATCATCAACATTATTGTGTTACCAACGATTTTATATTCCACTGTCATTTCCGAACAAGTAGTAATAACATATAAATCAAGTTCCTACAAGTAGACTACAACACAAACTCGCGACACTCATAAAAATTTCCATCTCATTTGGGCTCATATTTTGCGATAATTTATAACTATTCATAGGGAAACTATGTTAAAAGGGAAAGCGGTGAACATGTTTCCACGTTCTTTATTGTTACCGTTTGCGTTAGATTGTATCGTGTCGTGGCAAATAAAAATTGTGTATTTCGTTACGAAAACGCGTGTTTAGTTTGGGATCGTAAATTATATTGCCCAAGATGTGATACGTGAATAATTTGTAATATTATGTTATAAAGTTTTCACTTTCTCTTGTTGTATAAATATTTATTGCTAACACGACGGTTGTGATTTCGATTCCCGTTTGAGAAGATTTTTTTATTTTATTCATTCTGGTAATAAAACAAGCGTTCTGATTAAGTGCTACCCCAAAAAGAAGGTTGCAAGGAAGGAGTGTTTTGAATTAATGTTGTATCCGTCTATGGATATGCGAATACTTTGCAAGGCTTGGTGATTACTTGTTTATAATCTTCTCGATTTTATTAAAACTTATAAAAATAATTTTATTATAGCTTCACGCATATCGCGCACATAGCAGGGTAGGCAGAAGGAAGGAAGGAGGAAGGCTTTTTTTAAGACATTGCGTGTTAATTGGCGGAACTCAACGCCACGATTTGCTTTGTCACAAAAGCGAAGAAAACGGAAATTTAAAAATCCAACTTTCCGAGTGACATTCGAACCCACAAACCGTCGCGATTTTTTAGATATAAAAATAAACAAATCTATTCATTCATCAGACTTCGGCCATTCTTCAAACACAATCGGACAAGGACCAGGTCTTGCCCCATTGCGCGTTATAATAAAACCTTTTAAATCCCTTATTATTCCATTTAAAGCACATCTAACATGCAATAAAAATATAAAAACTCGCAGGTAAGCGCAGATGCGTTGCACCGCTTTACGATGATTGCCGTCAACGAACAATGGCCACTTATTGTTTTATAGCGGCCATTGATGGTAACAAAGACCTGTACGGTCTGGAAGGGCATTTAACTATGAAACCGGAAGTCACAATACTCATAGGTAAATTGTAATGCTATATATCAACTTTATAGGACGATATGGTATTTAGATATACCTATAGGTATAAATAAAATTTGGTTATTTTAACAAATTTATTATGAAATTGTGTGATAATTCTTATCTTTATAATTTGTATAAGTTTTATCTTTGTGGGATTGTAAGTACAGTATGAACATTGATTTAATTTCTATACTTTTTTGTTCTGTTTCAAATAATTAAAACACTAGCAGATACCTTCTCTAGTGGAAACGATCCGTTTTTCACTCTCTATTGATTCTAATATCATTTTTCAACGTTTCCTCTGCCTTTTATAGGAACAAATTTAGTAAGTATTTTTTTACTATATGAACATAGATGTTTTAGGCAAAGCGCGGCGTTGAGTTCCGCCACCCAACACGCAATGCCTCGAAAACGGCGGAAAGCGGGGACGGTAAAAAAGCAGGGACTAAGCAACAGAGTGTCTGAACACTAGGTTCGTATGGTTCCCGCAGTTCCGTCTGCCTACCTTGCCATGTGCGGGATAAAGCGTGAAGTTATAAAAAAAACATAGATGCAAAATGATGATGATGATGAAAAGCACGCGTTTTTGTGCGTCAAGATATACTTACTTCTTCTCTTTAGGTAACGTCAAGGTATTATTATGTAGATTTAAGTAATCATATATTCGTTTGTATTCTTCACGCTAAAATAGTCATTTTTTCATGATATAAATGTAACATTTGTCAACAATTTTTTCTCTCGTTTGCTCCTTCCAGATGTATGTTGAATACTTAATGTATTCAATTCTCATTTGTAATTCATGAGAGTCACGTAATAGTAAATAGACAGTATCGATAATGAAAATATTTATTTGGTAATATATTATGAGCGTATTACAATTGAATTAGCTTCCGATTTTAACCTACTTTTCAGTTGTCAATAGATCTTGTATTTGGGTATAAGTTTCAATTCTAGACAAATGTGTTATAATAACATATAACATAGAGACTATGTTCTCAAACTTAACACGTAGTATCGTAAAATTGTACAAAATACGCAAAAAGCGTAGAGCGGAAAGTCCTTGACTATAAGTTCTCTCACCTTTAATGCAGATGCTAGTATGGATCTAGAGTTTCTGTTTGTAATCTGAATATCCATATAAAGAAAAAAATGTACGAACCAGTATATCTTTTAAATATAATGAATAACATATTATCAGAAAGCTTTTAAAAGCTATTTTTAATAGAAAAAAAACAGTGTCACTATTCATATATCTATTCGCCCAAATAAAAAGCTCAAATATATCTAGTTCTATTAAAAAAAATATATTACCGTCGTATACATATACGGAATGATACAAAATATCGAAAACACGAATAGGCGAAATTTCGCAACACCACGACTAGGTATATCAACGAATTCATCGTCAATAGTAACTGCATTTGGCTCAAACGAAACTCGGAATATTCCGATCTAAATTTCAACGATGCCATTAATGCGAGATGTGTTCGCATTCAATTTGCGCAAGCTACAAGCACTTATGAAGATCACTTGAATTTACCAACAAAATTGTTGGATAATTTTTATTCGCGTCACGGATGCCCTCATATTGACGCAGCGAGCTGAGCTGCGTCTCGCCGTATCAAGGAAAGGAGGAAAAGTCCCCAGAGCGTATGAAATCTGCGGTGAATGTAACACTACACTTAGCAGAGATGTGAAATGCAGACAAGACGGTTTACAATCAAATGGTTCTTTGTGTATTTTTAATTTGCATACTTGTAAATTGTATATTTATTTGTTCTGTAATGTTCACTTGGTGAGCCGTATAGAGTCTGATTGTAATCATGACGGTTGTTCAATTGACACTCTAAAGAGTGATTTAATGTTATTTCGTGTTGTAACAAGGTTGAGTGCCGTCACTCAACACGCAATGCCTTGAGAATTAAACGAAAAGCAAGGAACGAAATGTTCTAACGACTATCTTTCCTTGCTTATCCTGCTCAATTCGGGTCGTATGTGTAAAGCTAAAACATATTCCGTGTAGTCCCAAAGTTGTAAGGTATTTAAGAAATTGTACTTGATGTGTTATCAACATTACAATTTCTTAATAAAATAATTATAAAATCCACTTTGGAGAAAAAACTAAGTACTTATATAAAAACTATTTTATATAGTTGTCATACTTGTACGTACACAAGGCTGTTCCCTTTTATTTTCTACAAACTAGTAGAAACTTGCAAATTTTTCAATTAAACATTGCCTACTCTTTACCGTATACGACGTGAAAGCAGAGCCCCGGCGCCACGACGCCGTCTCCAGGCTAGCCAGTCTGTATTATGTTACGCGAAATATGTGACACAAACAACCACTTTCCATTTGAAAATAGACATCAGTTATTTACAAAAATATTATTATACGAGCGCTTAGTATTATTTACGGTACCTATCGACTGACGAGTAGCTAAGTATTGTGTTTTGAAGAAGAATTACGAGAGAAACTGTTTCGTTAATATCTTTAACCGAAATCCAGAGAGTAAACACCAAGTCTGTTGTGTAAATATTATTTTAGATATGAATTAAATATATATAGAAAATGTAAATTCACTTCAATCTAGCTTTATTTTTGTAGCTTCACGCTTTACCCCTCACATGGCAGGGTAGGCAGAGGGAACTACAGGGACTGTGGGAACCTAGTGTTAAGACCATCCGTTGCTTAGCCCCTGCTTTCTCCGTCCCCGACGACGTTCTAACTTGATAAGAATAAATCAAAAGATATTCTTTAGGTCGCATTTCGCATCTCTCTGGACCGTCGTAGCGTAGAAGTGTAGCGTCTGCTTATAAAACACGACAGTTTGCAAGTTCGATTTCCACTCGGAAAAGATTCTTCGATTTTTTTCATGTTTTTTCTAGGTTCTTTGCTCTGGCAATTTGGTAAAGCACGGCGTTAAGTTCTGCCACTCAACACACAATGTCTCGGAAAGGCGGGGAACGGATTGTCTTAAAACTGGTTTCCCGCGGTTTCCTCTGCCTGCCCTTCTGTGAACGGGATAAAGCGTGAACCTAAAAAAAAATTCATTACAAAACAAAATTACCTAATCAATGTAACAGAGTCCTCTATCAACCGAACCAGATCACGTTCGCAAAATTCGAGAAGACATTTTACAAAACTAAAAATAGCTCGCTTTACCGTAAATCCGATTTAACCCAGAAATAGATTGTCAATCCTCTGCATACTTCAATGCCTGTGCCGTGATTCTGCTATCTATTATGTGCTGGAGAGCGAATGTATTGAGCTTAAGGTCGATGGTTATGACGGCTTAATACCACAAAAACGCCACTAAGCGATGTTACTGTCCCGAAGTTTGGACAGTGAAACCATTTTTTTGCTTTTAGTATCCAATGAATCTTGTCAGAATGTCAAATTCATCAATCTTCTGGCGAGAAAGGCAGAGATTAATATTATAAAATATAAAAGCGAGGATTTCGTTAAGGGAATTATGATTTTTGTCCCATTAGAGAATTAACAAATCCTAGTAATATTTGATCTTGATGATATAATTCGATATATGTTAAATTATGAATAAAAATCCAAAAAAAAATATGAGAATTCTTAATATTTTTCTTCGTAACTCCATTAACAACACGAACATACGGATTTGGTCCACTCAATCGAGTACATGCAAATGCTAACCTGCTGTCACCGTGTCGACTCGCTATCCATTACGCGGAGTGCCGACGTGTCTGAGCTGCACCCGAAGATCGATAGTTATGACGGTTTGATAGCCAGCACTTGAATTTACGACCGTCAAGATATTTTCAGTGAAAGGACAGTAATAAATCAACATAGGAATTTCACGAACTCAATTCCTTTTCTAATATATATATATATATATATATATATATATATATATATATATATATATATATATATATATATATATATATATATATATATATATATATATATATATATATATATATATATATATATATATATATATATATATATATATATATATATATATATATATATATATATATATATATATATATATATATATATATATATATATATATATATATATATAATATATATATATATATATATATATATATATATGTATATATATTATATATAGTTCCTGCTTTCCGCCTTTTCGAGACATTGCGTGTTGAGTGGCGGAACTCAACTTTGCCTAGTTGTCAAAGCGAAGAAAATGGAAATAGAAAAATCTATCTTCCCGGAGTAACTAAAACTTAAGGTTATGTTTCGAAACCATTTCATACATATATAATATTTGTAAAAGACGTAATTAAGCTAATTGTCGAAGCATAAACAGTGCTTTTACTGAAAGACTTTATGAAATCTCGTTAACGTTGCATTCGAATATGTTCCAGAGTCTCCAATCTTGCCTTAGGACCGTTGAGTTGAGTTGCCTACATTTTATTTAATCTAATGCTTAAGAGAACAGCTTTAGTAAACAAAATAGTCGTCGACTTAATTCTTTAGGCAGAACGTAGTCGTTTAAATTTATATAAAATATTTATGTTTAAGTACTTGTGCTTGGAGTGATGTGTATGCTTTTTAACAATTAACTTTATTAATTAATTACTAAATATATTTTTCGACAAATAAAGTTAGACTACACTTTATATATATATATGTATATATATATATATATATATATATATATATATATATATATATATATATATATATATATATATATATATATATATATATATATATATATATATATATATATATATATATATATATATATATATATATATATATATATATATATATATATATATATATATATATATATATATATATATATATATATATATATATATATATATATATATATATATATATATATATATATACATATAATATATAATATATTTATGTTGTTATGTGAAACGAAAGAACTTTTAACCAGGCTATGCTATCCAACAGCGAGCTTCGATTATATTTTTATATACTTTAAAAAAAATATCAGGCACTTGAAGATTTTATTGAATTACGATACAAAGAATAATGTTTGAAACCTCAGCAAGTACAGTCAGGCTCTCTACAACTGCCACAAACACTTTAAATATACAAATGTTTATTCAAACGTATCCATCATAAAAAAAAGTATCTCGCGCGAATACATTCGGCGTACATCTTCTAAAGGCTCATGTTTCCCCCATTCACGATCCGATATAATTTTCTTTAGCAAATCCACTCTTCTCGCTTGTCGTCCATGGCCTTGCACATTCATACGTGGTATTTTTGAAAGGCGTCTTACGAATGAGGAGGCTTTATAACTTTTTTGACATGCACAAAGAAATGGGATTCAATGGGAAACCTGCTTAGGCAACGCTAAGAGAAGGCTTTCATCTAACGTATAAATATTTATTTGTTCGCAGGTGGATGTTTCTTTATCAGATTTTCATTACATTTCAGTGAGTGAGTATTCCTACTTTAATTTTTTTATGCTTACTTCGTACCGTTCGAATTAACATTTGCATTCATTCTTCGTAAATATATTTTAAGATTTCTGTGGAAATCAGTACACATAGTATTTCGGTAATGTATTTTTGCAGTGAACGAGATTTCTGCTTGAAATGGATTGGTAGAAATTAATATTTTTTTCCTACTTAAGTTTAATATTCGTTCGTTTTATTTTGGTTGTGTTATTCAATCAATCAAAAATTAAAATATTGTAAATAAATCATATGATACGTACGAAATTTCACTGTGTGTAGAGTGGCGGAACTCAACGCCGCGTATAGTCAACCGTAGTAGCCGTATTAAAAAATCTTTTTTCCTTGCAAATCATTTCTTGTATAAAATAATGCCAACAGGAACATATGTATACCATAAAATTGAACACAACTGTGTAGTTGTGATCAATTTTATGGTTGTGTAACCGATCTACATATTTAAAAAAGTATACATTAATATAATTTAAATGTAATATATAATATTTATTATTAAATATTTTCGGGCTGTCGCACGTTACTTGAATGTTTAACGTCTTATATTCTACTAACATTGTGTTTCTTAGTCGTATAAATCACTTAAAGGCTCAAGGCAGACAATTAAATGTACATTTCTTAGGAACATCGCGCAGAATGTATGATACAAAGCAAATAAGGCTTTTACGCCGAAAGTTTTGTAAGAATAGCACAAAACGCTTCATATATAAAATAAAAAGTTACATTCATATCAGTATGCAGTGTGGGAAATTTGATTCAAATTTTTTTTTTTTAGCTTCACGCTTTATCCCGCACATGGCAGGGTAGGCAGAGGGAACTGCAGGAACTATTAGAACCTAGTGTTAAGACACTCCGTTACTTAGTCCCTGCTTACTCCGTCCCCACTTTCCGCCGTTTTCGAGGCATTGCGTGTTGAGTGGCGGAACTCAACGCCGCGCTTTGCCTTAGATGCCAGAGCGAAGAAAATGGAAATAGAAAAATCCATCTTCCCCGACTGGGGATCGAACCCAGAAACCGTCGCGTTAGCCGCGTTACAGGCAGACGTTGCGCCTCTGCGCCACGACGGTCCTCATTGGTGATTCAAATTTGTATTAGCAATATACATTATTAACTTGAATTTTGAGGTAAATGAACTGATATTTTATTTTGTTACAGTAAATTAGAACTAAACTGCTCTAAATATTCTATATAACGAATATTAATAAAACAAGCTAAGGTAAAATTATAACAGAAAATTAAATTTTCAAAAAGCTAAAATGTTACTTGTTAACCCTAAATGCCTTAATATTCGTCTTCATCAATCAGAGAAATTATAACGGTGATTAATAACGCGATCGCGCCCAATGCTCCAATGTAGGCATTACGGCTTTAAATTTTCTTTAAGCTAAATTAATGTTCACAGATGGTTCTGAGAATTTAACAAAAACTTGAATATATATTGTAATATTAAATTTACTTGTAAATCGCTGAAAATTTGTGTTCTTTATGATATGTTAATATGTGATAAAGGGACTTTGTGAATCTTCTATCAAATTTATTTTAGTTTCTATTTTTTATTTATTTATTTATTCATTTGTTTATTTATTTAATATGGAACTCCAACTGAGATACATGTGTAATGCAAAAAAATACAAGCTTAGAAAATAAATACCAAATGTACCTCCAATTATAGGAGTACACAACATGCACTAATAAAGTAATGAACTCTAAAATAAAATACAACTTAAAAAACTTAAAAAACAACTTAAAAAATAAACATAAAAATACAAACTAATAATTACAGAACAATGAAATAAAATAATTTATCGAAAACTATCGAAAACTATTTAACAAAAACAAACTAAACTAAACAAAATGAAAATACGTCAGAAATAAAATTATAGATTTTTATATAGCTTGACGCCTTATAGGCTTGAGACACTCCATTAACAAATTTTCGTCCAATTCTATATAAAGTTCGTGTTAAATTTTGCTCTTTGGGTTCTTATTAAGGAGGATTTTATGTCTTATAAAATTAATTCAACATCCTGAGTGGGAATCGAATCTACAATCGTCGTGTCTAAAGTAAGCTCCTGCAATTCTGCCACGACGATTAACAAAATACAATTTCGGTACATTCTTACAATAAATATTTTTTAGGCTCTAATTGTCCTATACACTTACAATTGTAATGCTATATAGCAATTATTATAATTCAAACAATACAAGTGTTTTGTTATTAATTTTACTGACAACTTAACAAACACTGCTAATGTTATAAATCTTAGTAAAACACGTAAGTGCAAATTATGGCAAAATTAGGAGAGACAAGGCTCTCCACATCTCCCGATTTATGTCCGACCTACTTCGACCGCTAAGACGACCTTGCTTAAACAAACCCACAGCACTAACCCAACCAAAAAACATGGATATACGCTAATTGTCGGATTTGCGTAAAACTTTAAAATCCGAGCAACTGAACTTTCACAATTCAACTTTGGTATTAAATGTGCAAAATTATTTCGGCGCAGTTTTATTGGAATTTGAACTTTATCCCGCCGCCATAAGTGTATGGTGGTGTGAATTTACGGCATGGGTAAATGAAATCCTTGTTTTGACAACTCATTATCGTAGCCTCCCTAATTGGCCTGTTCGTTTGATCGCTTCGGATTCGCGTTTGGCGTTTTCGTTCTATTTGTTCGACAGTCGTTTGCACAACTGATTGCGTGAGATGAGGTCGTGTTAAGTATTCAAAATATGTACGTGTATTGAATTTACTTGGTAGAGCGTTTTGGGGGTCACAAGTTCTTATTGTGTTTAAGTTTACTTACATTTTTTTAATAACTATCGTCGGAGTCAGAACCTATATCTATATATCAAGGTTAATACTTTGAATTTAGCTATATAGAAAAAGTCTTAATCAAAACTAAACTAACTCAAATTGACCTAGCAGCTACTCTCAATAACAGTTTAATTTATTTTATTTATAATTTGTTCCAAATTAACATATTTCTATGTTACTAAGGTAACGGTACTAAGAAGACCATAAGAAGAATCTAATATCGGATATCTTCATAGCATTTAATACAAATGAAACGTACCGCGGGCGGTACCATGTTGCCCAATCAGTTTCTAGACGCAAATTAAATCTGTAATTTGGAAAATTGCTATCGAATATAAATAATGGCTCTCGGCTTAATTTCGGACGGTGAAGCTATGGTTTTGATATATACCTGCTGTGGGAAATAATAAATAGAAACGTGGAGGGAATCGTGATTGGCCTAAGACGCCACCTGCTAGTGTTATTTATGTAACGTTCATTTCTTTTATTGAATAAATGATTTCCAATAACTGCCTACTTGTGTCATAATAATAGGCATTTACGTTATTGTATTGGTTATAATAATGATTGTATACGTTGGTTCTATATGCCTCATTTCAGTTGTCACTTGAAATTCAGGTATAATGTTATTTTCTTGTACGATTTCACTGAATTTACTGACTGACTGACTGTTGTTAATAATAACACATATAAGGCGTAAAGAAATCTATTGCTTCTCCGTTCTCCGCTTTACGTTTCGAAATAATAATTGTTAGAATGTGCTAGATGCTAAAAGACAACAGGTAGGTACTTACTTAAGCTGATATTACTTTTAATATGCAGACTTAAAGGAATCTTTTAATTATCAAATATTGAAAATAAAGTGTAATTAAATTATCATTACTTTAAACTGAGCGTTGAGTTACGCTACTTAACACCCAATGTCTCTATTTCGGATAGCAAAGTGTCACTAAGCACTTTCTACCCATATATAACAAAATATATAAAAACTATGTAAATATATATATATATATATATATATATATATATATATATATATATATATATATATATATATATATATATATATATATATATATATGTAAATATATATATATTCTATATATAAATTAATATAAAATAATGAAATAACTAATATTAAATGTTACACACGAAATAATACAGGAATGCGATTACGCGTTTCTTCTTGAATATATCTCGTTTGAGCGGAGCAAGCCATGATTTGTGTAATCCAATTTAACTTCGCAATCAGCGGGCACAAATGAACTAACACGAAGGCAAACACAATCGATTATTTAAAACGTTTCAATTCTGATGACCGAATCCGAATCGTTGGTGGAATCAATTTAATGACTGTTATTTTGGCATCGGTACCGTTGAAAAATTTACGCTTATACACTTAATGGTTGAAGGAAGTATGGATAGAGATTTTTTATGGCTATTTTTTTATTTTTTTATATCATCATAGTGACGTTTCTTAATTGATTGCGGTTGCGGTTGGATGTTATATGAATGATAATGTAGGAAAATATAAGTGGTGATAGTTATTATATCATCAATATTTGAAGGCGATGGCGTCCTAGTTATTCTTATTGCTAACTCTCTGTTCAGGAGAGTGATTTATTTTTGTTTCTCTGTGATGAGATCAGCATGTAGTGTATGAGATTCGTGTGAGAAGTGGAGAGAAGAGAGTGTGTCCTAAATATTTTTTGCACTATATTTTTTAGCTTCTCGCTTTATTCAGCGCATTGCAGGATAGGTAGAGAGATTCCCAGGAACCTTGGGAACCTAGTGTTAAGACACTTCATTTGTCAGAGTAGCTTAGTTGCCAGAGCAAATTCATCTTTCCCAAGTTTAAATTGAACTCTCAAAGAAGATGGCCTTTGCGACACGACTATGTTGGAATATTACTACACAAAAAAAGTAAATGCCAAATATATATCATTACAAATTTTCATACTTAAATACATATTAATCATCACAATCTACAGTGGAATTATTAAAATACAATCCACTTTGCAATTTTTCTACAGAATGTTATTAACGAGTGTTTTTCATACGAAATTACTGGGTGTCATCGCCGCGCTGCGCCCGCCGCGTCGTCTGACTACAGACAGGCGTAACAGCTTCTCATTATTAATTAATAATTTACCTTGCACTTATGTATGTGTACATACATACATATGTTTGATTATTGATTTATTGACGAAATATTTATTGATATTTAGGATATTGTGTTATACTTCTTATTTTGGACATAATGTAGCTATATAATGTTTTTGTTTATATATATATATATATATATATATATATATATATATATATATATATATATATATATATATATTATATATATATATATATATATATATATATATATATATATATATATATATATATATATATATATATATATATATATATATATATATATATATATATATATATATATATATATATATATATATATATATATATATATATTTGAAAATGTATATCTTTTTTTTATTTATTTAAGGTATAATATAATATAAGTAATTGATGTTTGAACACTTCAAAGTTTAATTACTGTTTCGTACAATTTTAAATTCATCTGAACTTTAATTTTACCTTTAACAGGAAAACGTTTCCACTACTTTTAAAATAAATGAGTAATAAATACTTTATTATTCACATAGATTTTATGAAATTCGTTCTTTTTGAAAAAATGAAACAAATAAAATGATATATAGCTGCATATACCTACTTAACTTACGTAAGATGCTTGAAAATAGCTGTAGTGGGAATCGAACCTGTTACTAACGTAATTATTTTTTATATATTTTCTATAATAATTCTATTTAACTATAAAATGTAAAGTAACTTTGAACCTCTTTATATTCTCGACACTGATTAAGACTACCTTGGCGTCTTGGAATAATGGTAATTAAAAGAGGGAAATTAACTTTGTTACAATGCAGTTATAACGGCCGGCTTGCGCCACATTTTACGTCAGCTACTAAGTTATTGCTCATAACGATGCTATGTAGATGTGCAATCGGTTGAAATATTTTGTTAACTATAAGATCTTGTTAAGAAACCAATTGCTTTTCATTTTCTGGGGATTTTGGAGAAGAATTATAATTTCTGTACATATTTACATACAAACTTTGCCGAACTCATAATACAAGTAAGTAATAGGGAATGATTTTAAAATAACAGGGCTGACTAAAGCGAAAAGGAAGGTCATAAGAAAGCTATATATACCTAAGTGTGCTGTATCTTTAAAATAACAAGTCTACATATCTCTTTTTTTAATACTTAGATTCCCAATAGAACATACGCAAAAATATACAAAAAATGTATAGTAATCACAACAACAGAGAAGGAACTGCATAGTATTCAATTATAAAAGGGGTTCCGATTAGCGTTTGGTACTTGCAACCTAAGTGTAGGTTTAAAGAGGCCCTTTTAAATGTATTATCGTTCACCTTCACTGTCCAACTCCTCCCACTACCTAACCAAATTCGACAAATCCCACTAATGTCACCTTCGAAGTACGTTCTAGATATATACTAGTAATGGTTTTAGAAAGGCCGAGATCTTTTAGAAAACTATAGAAAAATATAAAGAGGCTTAAAAAACAGATTAAAAATAAATATAAATTAACGACAATCACAAATATAAATGCCTGTGTTGATATAAATTAAGAATTTCCTCCCTTTGAAGTTATTCAGAGACAACTCAACGGTGACCAAGTGCTTTGTTCTTAGCACGGTTGAAACGGATGCGTGTCATAACGAATTAACTCTAAAGATCTAACCATATTAGACGGGACATAATCCGTTTATTTCTCGTTTTAAAAATTTTCCAGGTATACTTATATCTAAATTAGCGTATTTATGGTCTTTAGTCCATGTGCTGTGGACTTTAGGGTATTGACTGCGCTAGAACGGCCTCAAGTGGATATATTAAATAATAAATTCGACATTAAGCTTTGTATGTAGAGACCTACTGTGTTGCACCCCGCCCTACAATTATGACATGGCGTGTTGATTAGAGTAACTCAACAAGAGAAAAAGTGATGAAATGAAAATGCCTAATATATTCGATTGAAAATCGAATCTATATTTAGCTAGATATTGTGCTGCTGCGCCACAGTGTCCTCAACTACACCAAATCGTATTAAATTTAGTTTTTCTTAGTATAACTACAAATTATTTTAAGAAAAATCTCGCTCCTAGTATACGGCAACTTTTGGGAACGATATATACAATAGGCAACCTTATCGCTATAACAGCGATCTCTTCGAGGCAACCTTAAGGCATAGGAAATAATGGGGAGGAAAAAGGGGTTGAGGTTGTGAATAAATATAATTATTATGCAAAGTAATTATAATGCATACTATTAAAATATATACATAAACATGTACATAACTATACTATATTTTCTTGATATTTACCTATTTATAATAATTTTATATAAAATCTTTATTTTTCACGAACAAGAAACACATTCAGTACATAATATAACATTTACTAAGAAAAAAGGCATAAAAAATGAAAAAAAAATGTGACTTACCCATAACCAGCGACATCTTGTTTCTTACAAGTTACATACATAAAAGTCAAAGTTTAATTAACGAAGTATGGACGAGGCTTTACGAGAATTCTTTTAACGAGATAATGTAGTTAATTATTCAATTTAAACAGCAATATTTAATGGGACGTGTTAATAAGGTTTTGAGGGAACCGCGGGAACCGTAGGAATCTAGTGTTAAGACACTCCGATCTTTGCTTTTCGAAGTGGTTCTGGTTGCCAGAGCGAATGGGAATCGAACCCACAAACTGTCGCGTTTACAGGCAAGACGCTGCCCCGATCAGTCATCAGTACTATATAGATATGATTACAAAATTGATTTCTGAAGACAGATATCTGAATGTATTATATTAATAATCTTCATTATGACAATAATAAAACTGTAATTTAAATTTGAATTATCAAAGGAAAGCAATATTTAAATTATAACTGTATACAATTGTCAAAATTATGAAAAAAGCTGTATCACCATGACATTATATTTGTGCAACTTTTTTTTTATATAATCGTCATTGTATTTGACCCCATTTTGACCCAGATAGCCCCAAAGTTTGTAAAGCATTTAGGGCAAGAGGAAGCCATATTGTGAAAACTGACGACAGTAAGAATAGTCTTGATATAACAAAACGTAAGTTTTTTGTCTTAAAAGCAATTTTTCAAACGGCCATTTGAAAATTGAAACTTTCGTTAATATTTCAATTGAAAATGTACAAAATTTTAAATAATTCTTTGTAACTTGTCAAATTAATTTACTTAATTGAAAATACATTTGTATTAAAACAAAATATATTTCAATTTAACTTGTATTTTCTTACTTTCCAAGAAGCTTTGACCGAAGCTTTCTTAATATTGACAATACTTACTTTTTTATTGTTTTTGTAATTTTAATTTGATTTGGTCTTTAGTATCAGTTTAATTCTTGTAAAAGCGGAATTCAATTTAAATTTTTTGTTATTATAGCCATAATTTATTAGTTTAGTAGGTTGTAGGCCATAAGGTATTTTATTTTTTCTAAGTATGTATGTATATATATATATATATATATATATATATATATATATATATATATATATATATATATATATATATATATATATATATATATATATATATATATATATATATATATATATATATATATATATATGTACAAAAATTATAGCCTGATTACATTGTGACCTCATTTCAATTCCCAAAGGATCTTAGCATTTAATTTTAGGTGCAGATAGTATGACGTCATATAATCCCCACTTTACTCCATACCAGGTTAATTGCAAATGAAAGTGTACTTTATGATGTACATAATAAGGTCTAATTATACATTAGCAGCGAGCATCCAAGTAAATTGCTGTAATAATTTTCTGTTAGGATTAATTGAAGATTAAACTGGTGGATAATATTCTATTTTCAGTCATATAGAAGCGTATGTTAGTATACGCGTTATTATTAATTTCTTGTTCATCACAATTAATTTTTTTTTAACTAAATTACTTAAGTAAAATAATAAATAACTTAAATAATATCTATGAAGTAAGATAGAAGAAAGAACCAATAGGTATATTGTTGACTAATTGTCTTAGAAATTACTATTTAAGATCGTCCTAAGTACAAGTAATATAATTAATATATAACTCTGTATTTAAATACAAAAAAAAAACAAAAGACGACGTGTGTTTAGTGATTAGATAAATGTAAGTAACAAGTGCCATTTTTTGTCATTTGTACCAAACAATGTATACATATGAAGATAGCTTAGGCATATTTTTAATCCACTGTGGTATATTATATTGAAAATTTAAATAGATTTCATTTCTCCTTTTTGGTAAGTGCTCTGAATGTTCAGTTTGAATGGAGTTTCTTTATATTAGGATTCCTACAGCCTGTACATGTTTTGGAAGACTGTTTCTATTATTAGGCCTTATTTTTATATACATAATATATAACAACGCTAAAATACAAAACAAAAGTGAAAAAAAAAGTATATAAAAACCTATTATAATTTATTTTGCTCAAATTGTTCACCCAAGATCCAAGGAAGGCAAAATTACGCAAATTTCGAAAGTAATTAATCCCCTCGCTAATTGACAGAATATCCGATTTAGGAATAGGCTTGATTTCACCCTTTTTAAGGAAACCCGAGGTACGACGTCTCTTCAACAAACATAAAGTTTGACCTTTCACTTTGTTTTGCTTCGTTAGCCATTTAACTCCTAATAAAATATCAATAAAGCCAATTTTATGAAGCGTGAACGTTAATTGAACGGATAACAATTAATAAATAACTTGGCGAAGGGAACAAGTTCTAAGATGTCAAGGCTTATGAGTAATTATATTACTTAGAGAAAATTGTCAATAAAAGTTTAATATTTGTTAAATAAATGTTGTTACTTTAACAATTTCATATTTCTATATAAATTTATATAGTCATAGTTAAATAAAACATATAGTATAGTACACTAGGGAGGCAGGTTCAAATTGTACATGATAAGCGGCATTTAGATCTTTCATTTCGTAAAACGCGACTCCGTTGATTGTTGGAAGCAGAAATATTGACAGATATTTAGAAGGGTATCAGGAATTTCTATGATAAAACTGTTTTTGAAATTCTCCAACTATTTTTAGTTTTAATATTATAGTTTATAAGAAACTTATCAAGGTATTTACACGTATAAATCCTTTACCACCAGTAAGCTTTCATCAATTCCTAGCATAGGCATGAGTAGGTTCTGTGCCATCGGCAAACATATTTCAGCTATGGCGGCTGATCTTGTTGTAAGCCAGGACAGTTTTTTTTATAGTGCCTATAAAGCAGCTTACCCCACGTATCTATAACTGATATTAATATATAAATATTAAATACATTATTTATTTATAACTATTTTTTCTATAAACAAATCAATACTAAAGACATTACACTCTTTATCAAAAAACTATAAATGTAGTAATGGTCTTATTTAAATTTAAATCTCCCATACACATTCCCATTAACATTATATTTAAAGAGTAACGAATAAAAAAATGATTTTAATGTTTCAATAACCTCGGAGTAAAAAACTGTTAGCATTTGCCGCGCATGTGTCGCAACTCGCAACCCTACTTACTAATAACCACAAGTTATATTTTAGTCAAAGTAGCGGTCATGAAATTATAAACGTGTGAGTAATTTAAGCGGTAACAACTTCCTTTAAGATTTATCATATTTTTATCTTACCTCAAGATGTACCTAATGGCAAATAATGTTAGATTATCAACGATATTTGTGGGTTCAATTCAGTTTTGTTAAAGAAAACGCGGCGTTAAGTTCCGGAATTTGTTTAGACGACATCTCTAAGTTAATGCGGGGAGTGGCAAATGGAATGTCTTAATATTAGGCTTGACTCAACAGCATTATAATTCAACTTATTGTAATTTTTAATAATTTCCCAAGTATATGTACATACATAGACTAACACACATACATAACTTTGCTTCATCTATCGGGTCAGTAGTAATCAGAGAGAACTCTGCGGTCTCTACAACCTCTTTCACCTCATTATCCTCTTTCACCACTGTCATTAGCCTCTTCATACATACTCTCCAGGGATCCTCATGCTTTTTACCTGACCTTCCTCCAGTATCATCGATACTGTTTCCGAAAGTAAAAAGACCCCTTCTCACTTAATTTTCACATGTTAAATAAATGTTTGTGGGACTCTTATAAATATGCCTCATCCATACCTACACAAGTCCACATCAAAGATTTACACCGCTGGAATTAATCACACTCGTTAGTACACAATGAAGGCAAAACGTTTGGAGAGGCGTCACAATTTTTTTTCATATTAAATGTAATATTAATGCCTATTACATAATGTTCTTGAATAAATCATCCAGCCACAATGTGTACGCTTGTAAACGTATTTAAATGATTCACATAATTTTTCCAAAGTTGTTTATTATCAACATTACGAGTTACAACA
Organism: Dione vanillae; assembly: GCA_037178615.1. Lineage (NCBI taxonomy): Eukaryota > Metazoa > Arthropoda > Insecta > Lepidoptera > Nymphalidae > Dione > Dione vanillae. Next base: position 314,436 of record JAZFAU010000021.1, read on the forward strand.
CGACTATATGATGGGTAGAAAATCGTTTTAGGTGATAAGTATTTTACATTTTCGTCTTAGTTTAGATTTTCCATTTTTTTATCTTTATAGTGTAGGAAAATAAAAGTTAATGCTAAGGCACTAACGACACACTTCTATCTTCTTCTCTGTTCTACACTTTCCTTAAGTGTCCTGTCTTGTTATCAAAGCGGTGAATTCGAAAATTAATTAACTGTTGGGGACAGTCGTGGCGCAGAGGCGTCTGCTTGTATACGCAACGGTTTGAGGGTTCGATTCCCACTCGGGGAAGACGAATTTTTCTATTTCCATTTTCTTCGCTCTGGCAACTAGGCAAAGCGCGGCGTTGAGTTCCGCCACTCAACACGCAATGCCTCGAAAAAGGCGGAAAACTGGGACGGAGAAAGCAGGGACTAAGCAACGGAGTGTCTTAACACTAGGTTCATAAGATCCCTGCAGTTCCCTCTGCCTACCCTGCAATATGCGGGATAAAGCGTGAAGCTAGAAAAAAAAAATTAACTGTCCCCTAGCAAGAATCGAAGGATCCACAACGCCCGCGTTTTGTTACACTCCGCCACGACGGCCTCCGGTTATATTTTAAAATATATTTATATATTTTAGGTGAGATCTATATATGCATACATATATTATAAAATATGTGTTTTTTATGTATGTAAGAACTGTCCCTACTGACCAGTCGGTAAAGCTGCTATATAAGTAAATACGAATTTTGTATACGAGATGTTGCGTGTTGATTGCCAAACGATAATGCCACATTTTATCATATATGTCCTGTACCAGAGCAAGGAATTGATAGTAATTATGTCGTCCTAGCGTAAATTCAACCCACAGTATCAAGATTAGCTTAGTCAGACGCTGTGCCACTGTGCCCCGTAATTGCCTTGAAATGTATACCTACTAATAAATAAATAGATAAATCAATTCATTATATAATATCTAATCATTTAGAAACACTTTGTTTTTGAATAATTTTAGACTTTTCTTCAGTTATAGCAAAAGCGATAGCTAAAGTCTTAAGACAAAAGACCTACGTACGTATTCTTATGTAAATATTCCTGTGACCGGAAGCGAAGCTACAACCGTCACGTTTCAAGGCCACAGTAACAAAGAAAAGAGTGTATAAATATTAATCTATTATATTTTTATACACATAACTCACAAACATAATACATTATTACCATATTATCAATATCAATTCATGAGAAAAAAATCCCATAAAACATTATGAAAACCCATAGGTACAACTTTATTTACATTAATGTATAATAAATAAAATTTCGTAGTTTCACTGTTCTGCCTCTTGGCTTTTTGTTTTGAAACATTACTCATCCGTAGCCCACGGCCCAACGGCAGCATAGCAGCTGTGAATGGCTTGGATTATTTAATTCTTTGTTTCCGCTTATACATTAATAAAAGCTTTTAAAATTACCGTAATTAAAACTCGTTCGTTATGGTGGAAAGATTTTTTTAATAATATGTAATCAATAGTGGAAACTGGCTCAGGTTAATTAATGGGCGTAAGGCATATATTTGTTGTATACAAAAAAGTTAATTTTGTTAAGATTTATCTTCAAATGTGTTTCCAGAACAACATATATCATAAGAGATGTCGTAAGATATACTGAAATCGTCGTAGTTTACACTTACTGCCTTTTGACATCTTAAAATTTACTCGTGTTTTATATCAGAAGCCTTATCTTTCCCTACATGGGAAGTGAATCTGTAACTATTCAGTCAGAGATTTAAATACGCCACTATGGAGTCAAGTTACATAATTAACAAATTTATAATATTCAACAATCATATACTAGCATAAACTAAAAATCGAAATGAGCGCTGCCCTAAATTCAAAAACGAAAAGGCTGTATATCTAAATGACAATTCAGTGTATAGTTAGAAACACGTATATACGCATCAATCACGTGCCCGCACTATGTGAACCAGCAAACAAAACATCCTGCCCGTTCCAGAGCTTGGTTCACATAAACAAACCTCAAAAATATTAATTACTCTTTGTTAAACACTAGATACAAAATAAACGACCTCTTTCCCTCGGCCAGCTGGATCTAAACAAAACAAAAAGTAATACGACCCGAAAAATCCATACACTGTTAATTAAAAACAGTTTGGATCCACTCTTGGTTTGGCAAAGTCTCAATTCAAGCATTTATTTTGAGTCTGGAGATTCCGAAAATCAGAATAAGGTTTAAAGCCTCGATAACCTCCCTTCAAAGCGAAATTTGTGGTGAGAACGCTCGTACAGTGTAAATCTTTTAAAGGTTTTAATTACGATAAGTGGGGGCTCGCCTCGGGCTTGCCGACATCAATCTAGTTTAATGCGGAGAGATACCTGTTCAGAAACAAAACGAGACGAAACATTTTTCCGCGTCATTCATCACGTTCCCGGGCTAAATCTATAGAAGGATTTACTTTCTACGCCACGTAGGTGTAAAACTTTTATTAAATTGAACTCGAGGACTTTGCGCCGCTCAAAAATTGTAGGTTTGATTTGTACTCGGATATATGAATTGCTTCGATTAGGAAATCGAGCTAGGAAGCTCTAGTAACAAGACAAGGCGTGGCGCTACTTAAAACGCTATTTATCGGAGCTGAAATATGAGAACGGAGTGTCTTAACACTACTTGCATAATATGCAGGTTACATTATAAAGCTAAATAAAAAACACGATTTTTTTATCCATAACTGTAAGTTCTTCACAAACAGCTGGATATATTTCTTACTGACATAATAATTTTAATAGCATAATACGAGGTTAAAATAACGTTTCATACTGCACAAAAATTTGTTAAAAGAATATAAGTGACGTGTATAACCTCGTAAAAGGTAATGAAGATGAGGAAGCGGCTACATACATTAAGAATCGCTAATTGCGTTTTCCGACGACACTTTATGCAGGCTTATGATTAAAGAGGCGGCATGTCGCAGCGGAGGTGCTCCTAAAAATAAATTCAAAGAGCGAATATTTAAATAGGGCGGTCAATGCGCCCTCACGCTCTCAAGACACTACCCGGTGGATTTTAGTGGCGCACCACACCACTCTGCCGCTCTCAAATTAGCCGGACTTTTTGAAATGGCTGGGTAAATTTTAAATTAGATTAAGCCTGAGGCCACGTCGTGACGCCGCAAAGAATATGAGTGATGACTTGGGCCTTTGGACCAGTGTAACGTGACCTACAGTATCTTATAGTTTGGTCAGCTCAATGTACTTTAGACCACAATTATGGAATTAAAGCAATTTCTTAGTTCCTGCTGATATAATTGAGTCTTTATGTGAATGTTCTGAGGTGCCGTTACGCATAGTGATGCAATTCTAACGGCATTCCGCGTCGCATTTCCTGGTTACAATTCCCAGGTACCATAGGAATGCTTTACATCCGCTGTTTTAGCAGACACTGGCATGTAATATGTTCAATAATTCAATATTTCTTCTAAGAAGTTACTTTAGAGGTTTTTGTCTTAATATTTTTCAACTAACATTCTTATAGTTACAGCTCAGGTTGATAGTTAATTTTTGTTATGTTAAAAGTTTGTATTTAAGTAAACCAACTAAAAAAGAGATGTATTCTTTATTATACCACTATTATAAAGCTTAAACAAAGACTTTGTTTGATGGAACGCCTTTATATTAAGGACTACTAACAGACTTATGTTTTTATTTCATTTCAAATGTCTACAATCATTTAACATTACAAAAAACGACTATGTTATTTTAATTTATTGTACTAATGTACCTAATATAAAAAAAAATAATAACAATAAAAATCATGACAAACTGACCAACAACTGGCAATCTCAACACAAATTATGCACTGATATCGTTATAAAACCTTATTAGCTGTGGGACTGGTCCATATCTCCTTTCCTCAGCATCCCGTTCGTTTAATTCGTCCATTAACCGCCCGTATACCAGATTACATACTTCCGTTGGTGGTATTATGAAGAGACACTAATACCAATTACGCTAAAGATACGTTTAAAAAGGGAACTTTTGCTTAATGCTTTTGTTATTGATTGAAACGTTTTTGAAATTATACCATTTTGAATATTTAAGCATTTCGACTAAATAGTGATATTTGTCTCTAAGATTAGAGTAAGCTTAATTCTTTTGTCTTTGATTCTGCATTCTTACATCTGTTTTCTATTTTATTAAGTTACACTTATCATACATTATGCAATAATTTTTTTTGGCATAAATTTCTATAGTTTTTGACGTTTCAACTTTTTAATACTATCCAAAAGAAGCGAGATATTTTGTGCAGCTTGAACAATAAAATGTACACAAATATTTTAGGTACACTATGTTCTGACAACAAAGCTAAGACGACATCTTAGATTATTCTATACTAATTTCTTATTTTAATATATTTCAAAGTACTCAACATGAATTGCTCTAAGGTTTAAAAATTCACACATCACAAACCACCTAATCCCGCCACAAGTGCCAGGGGTGCATAACAAATTAGGAGCACCTACAACACTTAGCTTAGTTAATCAAGGCGTTGCTAATCCATAGTACTATTTGTTGGTAACCACGACATTATTCCGTGTCCGTCTGACCTCGGGATCATACGATTGACCGGGATTTATATGGGATAAGGGTTCAGAAACTTTAGTTTAGATGATTACTTTAAAGAATACAGTAGTTATGTATATACACACATACACACAGACACAGCTTTACGCCTTATCCCGCTCATAGCAGGATGGGCAAAGGGAACCTAGTGTTAAGACACTACGCTTTCCGCAGTTACGCATATGATGAAAACAATGTTGTATAACAAAAGTTCTAAGATATTTTCAATTAATAAGTGATTATTTATTAATTTACTTGAATCTTCTTCATAAAAAAATAAAAATAGGTTTCATAACCCTTGTCAATTAAGTAGTAGCAGAGACTGTGTTTAATATTTTTCCTACCAGTATAAATTTGGTAATAATTTCAATAAGGGATTGCATCTCATAGATAATGTAGTAAAATAGTAAAAAGTAAAGAAACCTCTATACATTTTTTCACACTACAGTAATTAATGTTTAAATTTTAGTACGATCTAAATAACATGAATAAATTCAAATGGTTGCGCCATTAAATGTATGTAAACATATTTATATGTAACTTACGTTACGTTACCAAACTAAATATATTACAACCAAATATTTGTGTATCTCGACCCTTGTTAGATTTGGTAATTTCGAGATGATTCGATTAACTTTCCTTCATCAACCGGCCGTTTCTAACGTCTCTCCGGGGATTCCTGGCCAACAGGTGACTCAGTGTTGCCCCATTCGTTTGCGGTGATTGCGTGCAATCAACATGCAGATGGCAACACCAATTTCACAGATAATTAACTGCGAATGACTTGTGAATTTAATGGTCGTTTCCAAGTATTTCTTAGTAAACAAGGGCTTTTCGGTTGCGTGACGGTTTGAATAAGTTTGTAAATGGCAACTTAAATAATACAACCGGGTAATAATTTACAAATGTGCGTGATGTCAGACGGCTGGCGCTAGGCGACTTTTTGTATTTACTAGTTGACATTTGATAATATAAGACGAATTTCGAATGAGATTATTTTGATTTGATAAAATAAACAAGCATAGCTTCATATTAGCACAGGCACCGTCGTGGCGCAGAGGCGTAACGTCTGCCTGTAACGCGACGGTTTCTGGGTTCGATTCCCAGTCGGGGAAGATGGATTTTTATACTTCCATTTTCTCCGCTCTGGCACCTAGGCAAAGCGCGGCGTTGAGTTTTCAATAGTACCTGCAGTTCCCTCTGCCTACCCTGCCATGTGCGGAATAAAGCGTAAGCTAAAAAAAAATTAGATTACCATAAGGAGACGCTTTGTCGTGTTAGTGCTCTATTACAGAACAATAATATAATTTATTCCGTCAATCAAGAAATGAACTCAGAATCATTGCGTTTACTGACGTTAAAACGTTTATTAACGAATGCTTTCTAACGTTAAGTTCGCCTTTAAAGAATGTGCGTCGGCTGTGTGCATAAAATACTAACATAATACATAACTTAATCTAAATCTTATATGGGACATTTTAGTTTGTAGCTTCACGATTTATCCTGCATATAGCAGGGTAGGCAAAGGGAAACGCTTTTCTAAAAAGGGGAGCCAATCAGAAACACGTCAACCGCTCTTTAAACTATCGATGGAATTTTAACACGATTACACATTACCTGTAGATACTAAAATTGCTACAATGTGTGAGCCAGCTAATAAATTAGGTAGGTGATATCATTTTTATGTGTCATCTTTTTAATGCTAAAGGCATTAAAAAGCATATTAGGTAAGCTATAAAAACGGCTAGATCATCGTTGAAAATTAAATATAAAATTATAATTTAACATTCAAACGTTCGTACATACATATATATATATATATATATATATATATATATATATATATATATATATATATATATATATATATATATATATATATATATATATATATATATATATATATATATATATATATATATATATATGTATATATGTATATATATATACACATATATATAATCGCTCGAATTTATAACTTGAAGAGAGAGAGAGAAATAAAGAGAGTTATTTTATTTAACCTTTTTAATACAATATCCAATGTAATATATGTAAATGTATAAAGTGTTTTTCACGGTTTCTAAATACGGTATAGAATTACGCCATTTAACATGTAATTTAGTTAGCAAATGACAGCTAAATAAAAATGTCAATATATATGCATATATATATAAGCTAATAAGCCTTAATCTACTAAACGAACCAAAAATAAAGTTAGAATTAACTTAAACTCACCATTCTACAAACAAAACCAAGCCAAATCCAAGAAAGCCTTTTTAAATACCTATCAAAGATCTCTACTATTGTAAGGCCTATAATACGGCCATTCCGCTTTGTCACCTTTTAAATAGTTGCGACGCATTGCGAAACTCATTATGCATCCTTTGTAACGCGGTAGGCAGCGTAATCTAGATAATACCCTCGTATTCTCACGCGCTCGGATATTATAGGCAAGATGAAAGGTTGTTCAACTTGGAACTTTTTTAAGAGCTTTTTTTATGTATCTCTGGAGGTTCATATTATGATTTATCACCTGTTTTTTCTCATGTTTCGCTGTACATTAATGTTGGAATTGCGTGTTGGGTGAAGAATCTAGAAATTTCTAGCTAAATTGAAATTATATACTGTTTAGACACGTTTATGACAGATGTTTAAAAATTTTTTTAATTCGTTAGTTAACCTCTAATTAATATATTTGTAGATTTGTTATTGACATGTATTTGAACCTGCAATCATTAAATAGTCAAATACCATTGCCTCATAATGTACTCATGTATTAGAAAAATATTTTAATCTAAGAAGTCCTACAAAGTTTGAAAAATTTATTAAGACATGATACGTTAAACTTTGTTTATAAAATCTTTTGTTTCTGAACTTATGTTTGGATTCATTTTGATTTTTTTCATTTGATTAATATTTTTATATCTCTCATTTAATTTGTAATATTTTATTATTTATTTAATTTATTAAGATTTTTTGATTAACTTTTACTTATTTATTTACTAATCGCTTGTCAAGTGCCAAGGACTTTAGTTTAAGAGCATGGACCGTCCTTGGTGGTAAGCTTTTTGATATATATATATATATATATATATATATATATATATATATATATATATATATATATATATATATATATATATATATATATATATATATATATATATATATATATATATATATATATATATATATATATATATATATATATATATATATATATATATATATATATATATATATATATATATATATATATATATATATATATATATATATATATATATATATATATATATATATATATATATATATATATATATATATATATATATATATATATATATATATATATATATATGTATATCGAAACATAAAAACAGTATGTATTATTACAAACATACATTTTGAAGTTAGGGATATCTATTTGTAAGTCGATGATGTCATCATATACTTATACAACAATACTTAAGAGGCGGACAATAGGCATTCCCAGTGTCAATGATTAAATCAACGCCACTTAAAATGTTACTAGAAAAATGTATTATTTTGTTGGTATCCAAAATACATATACAATGGCGTATAAGTATTTAATGTTGATTAAGTATTTAATGTTAATTAAGTATTTAACTAAAGATACGTTTTATCTTTGGCTAGGTATCCTACGTATGGAAGAGTCACATTCAGTGGTAAAAAAGCGTATGACTGACTGAATGACTGACGACTTGTAATCAAGACTACTACGTAGAATTTGCCTAAAATTTTAGTATGTGCTATCTTGTGCGTAGTTCACATGGGAATATTAAGTGACAATATGTGTTGAAGCTTCAACGGGAAAGAGATTGAAGTTATTTTTACATTACACGATCGTGTAAATGATTTCTGATTTGCATTGACAACTATGCGTCGATGATCGTCGTGGCGCAAAGGCGCAGCGTTTACCTGCAAACGCGACGGTGTATGGGTTCGATTCTCATTCTGGAAGAATGATTTTTTTCATTTTTAATTTCTGGTAACTAAGCAAGCTTGATATTGAGTTCCATCACTTAACACACAATGCCTCAAAAGACGAAAAGCGGAGAATAGAGTGTCTTAACAGTCTTAACACTAGGTTTCTTAACACAGGTTAGGCAGTTCTACGAGTCTTAACACAGGTTAGGCAGTTCTACGAGCAGGATAAAGCGTGAAGCTAAAAAAGCAAGGACAAAGACATGGCGACTTTGTTTTTTACTGTTGCTATAATGTAATCTTATTTTATATTGTTTCAGATATAGCGGGGATGACAATCGTCTTTTCGACTAGAGAACGCTGTCGGTACGTTATTATTTGACATTTTTATTTCTTTATTTATATTGTAATACAGGCTCACTCATAGACGTCAGTTAGTTAATAACTGGAATTAAGATTTTATACCTCTTTTTCCTCAATATAGTAAATATGGAGGTGCTTTTCGTAAACTTTTCATCCAGAATATCGAATGCCAAGCTTACAAAGATTGAGAACAAAAATCTCTTCATTCACTTCACGTAGTATAGTATAGTATATCTATATACATTACATATGCACAAAACTTATTAATTACCTTTTTAGGAAGATAAAATTTTGTTGCTACAGCACTACACGGATTTATTTCGCTAAAACGTTCTATTTCGTTTTTGCGTTTGATTGAAAACACTTTATCCCGCTTGTGAACGACAATATTTGGATATACCTACATTCTAACTTCACATTCGTTTACAGCCAAATTGGTTGCTCCATGTCAAATAAATGTAGTCCTACTATACTAGACTATCATATTAGTCTAGTATAGTAGGACCTTTGCAGTTTTGTTAGTGTTTAAATCTCGTTATATATGGTTTTTGGTTAGACGTTCATATTCCATAACTACAATATGTGTGTGTGTATATATATATATATATATATATATATATATATATATATATATATATATATATATATATATATATATATATATATATATATATATATATATATATATATATATATATATATATATATATATATATATATATATATATATATATATATATATATATATATATATATATATATATATATATATATATATATATATATATATATATATATATATATATATATATATATATATATATATAACAACAACAAAAGGCTGAATATATACGATTACAGCAACACGTTAGCCAAGAAATTCTTAACTGGTCAAAGGAATTGGACAGGCCCAAAGCGATGACATAATTTGGACCTCGACCACAGAAGATGAAAAGTTGAGTTTATGCTATATAGCTGCTCGCCGGAATTGTTTCAGAAAATCTAATAAAAAAAGGAAAAATCTTTAATAATTAATACAATTATTCATTATTATAGATTTTTCTTTTTATTCCCTTCCTTCCTGCGCAGAAAAAAGTTTCACTTCAAAAAATAATAAAAATAGTGTATCAATAGAACTCTATCAATATTACCAAATATGATAGAGCATATTATATTCTAAAAAAAGATAGGGCTAGTAACTTCTAAGTTAAAAAAAATAGAGCTTTCAGCGTTCTTCATACAAAGACAAGGTAGAGCAATCTTAGATGTACATAAAACGATTGCGACGCGTCTCCTTATCGGCGCGGTGCTGTGCAAACGGCGTGGAAAATCGACAGTCCCGCGTCAGCCTCCATTACCGGTATTAGAATATTGGCGTTCGTAGATCGCTATCATTTGGCCCTGGCAAAGGTTTTTCTATCTATAAGATTGAATACGACGCCGATAAGACTTAGTTTGGTTGGTGTTTTTTTTTATGTTTGACTGTTTTTATATAATTTTAATGTTACTTTATTAAATATAAAAGATTACTTAGTCTAGTTTTAAAAGTTTAACTTTTCGTTTTTATATGTATATATTGAAGGTTACATTTAAGTGCAAGTAATGCACCTATGCGTGCATTTTACGTTTTAAAACCTACTGTTAACTCTACACCTATGAAAAGCAAAGCGTTTAATTTACTGATACCTAATTATTAATCGTTTAATATAACAAATTATAAATACACATTGTATTAGGTTTCTAAATTCTAGGTTAGGTCAGCAATCAAAAATGTTTTTCTTATAACTTTCTTATTTAAATGTATTCAAATTTAGTTTTGTAAATAATTTATTTATCATTTTTTTTTCTCTAAGAGTGTCTTAACACTAAGTTCATAAGATCCCTGCAGTTCCCTCTGCCTACCCTGCAATATGCGGGATGAACCGTGAAGCTAAAAAAAAGAAAAAGTGAATTTATATTAAATATAAATTATTGATGTTATTAAATGAAATGTCGCCTAGAAATACTCTCTATTTTGTTTTTCTTCACAAGTTAATAAATGAAAAATTTTAATGAAATTTAATGAAAAATTATTCCAAATCTCTATCTAATATATAATTCCATTTTCTTCGCTCTGGCAACTAGTCTAAAGCGCCGTGTTGATTTCCGCCACTCAACACGCAGTGCCTCGAAAAAGGCGAAAGCAGGGACTAAGAAACGGAGTGTCTTAACACTGTTCACAGTTCTGCCATGTGCGGGATAGTAAAAGTGTGAAGCAAAAAAATTGAAAATTTGTTACTTACCTAACTTACCTTAAAATTGTGTTGTAAGACTGTAGTACAAAATTTGAAAATATACCTAATAACAATAACTAACAAAATTAAATTACATAAATCCCCCTACTCCTGACAAGTTACATATCCATATAACTAAGAAAACTTATCTTGTATAGCCTCCACAATCCACTCATACCTTAAGAATAACGCCGTGATCAAAAGTTTACAAGAAACTTCCAGCCCTTAAGCAATACATAGTATATTCTTTATATAATATAGGAACTTTGTACGTCTATTTCCTGATAGAATTCGTTCACCAAAACGTATCCGTTGGGGGAGTTTACCATTGTTTGTGATATCTCGACCAGAAATTATTGAGTTAAATTTGTCCGGAACCAATTCGCGGAGATGTAACGATATAAGCCGGCCGCTTTGTTCATCATTCGTTTCATCTTTATTGTTCCAACAAAAACATTTATTACTTTGCTATTTTTTTCCGAAAGGCACTTTTTCCAGCTCCGCTTTCCTTTTTAATAGATCGTTTTTGATCTGTAATTACAATTTTTTTTATTGCTTTCTTTTGAATTGTCGAGTATCGATTTCAGAAATGATATGGCTCAGTTTGGATTTATCTCGAATGTGCAGCTTGTGGTTATTCAGGCATATGTACATATAAACGTAGCTCAGCAGTTTAACTCTAGTATGGTAGATAGAGGGAACGTTTTTTTTTATAATTTCATGCTTTTTTTTATTTATCCCGATTGATTTGAGCAAAAATCGCCGTTTATATATTAAATACCTCGTTGAAAATCCTATAAGTAAACAGAAACTAAGGAATTGATTATAAAAAATTATACTTATATAATACACGTTTCAAAAATTAAGTTTATCATTTAGCCCAATGTACCAACGACACCCCTTGACTCTTGACATTTTATAACGAAAAGTTCGCACAGATAAAATCTAATAACAGATTGGATTTCATAAGTTGCACATCGAATGATTTTAAAAGAAAAAGCTTATTGCTTAGTCGCTGTTTTAAGCTTTTTAAACTGCGACTTTAATAACTAAATCATTCGTATTATTTTATAAATGCCTACGAATGTACGTAAAAATATATTAAAAGACATGACTATGGTTTTTTTAATTAAATCAGTTACAAGTATTGAATATTATAGATTATACAAAAAAATCTTTTAATTTCAACGAATTACAAAAGTTGTAAATTATGATATAATTTTTTTTAATAGCTTTCCGCTTTTATCCCGCATATAGCAGATTAGGCAGAGGCAACTGCAGGAACCATATGAACCTAGTGTTAAGACACTCCGTTGCTTAGTCCACGCTTTCTCCGTCTCCGCTTTCTGCCTTACTCATGGCATTGCGTGTTGAGTGGCGGAGCGCTTTGCCTTGTTGCCAGAGCGAAGAAAATGAAAATAGAAAAATCCATCTTCTCCGAGTGGGAATCGAACCCTCAAACCGTCGCGTTTATAGGCAGATACTTACGCCTCTGCGCCATGACGGTCCTCATAATAAAAATAAATAGCAAGTATTGTAAAATGGAATTTGAACTCAGGTGTTAAAACTCAGAAATTAAAATTCTCTCTAAGTTAAGTAACACGCGTGTATATAAATTGTAAAAGCTTTAGTTTGTAACACCCGGTGCGCATGCGCTTGCGTGCGTCATATCTATGGGATCTCACGCCAACTTACTTTGTTTTATACGGTAAGCACGGGCCAGTAATTAGCCCTATAAACACTGCTGCTTTTAGAAATTTGTTGATTACGTTTTCTTATTTATACCAATTTACTTGTTGTTTTATTATATATTGTAAAATGTAGCTATGGTAGAATGAAATTTTTTACATTTAAATGATACAATTGTTCTATATACTTCCAAATTAATTTACATTGTTTTAGTTAACTTTCTTCTAAATGAGTTAATGTTTCAAAGGCACTTCACCATCATTAGCATATCCTCAGAACTTGATATCCAATCTACAGAACTCGTAGACACATGCCGAAGTAAATGATACTTTTATTTTTAAGCCTTTAGTTATGAAACCAGGTGCTCTAGGACTGAATTCGAGTCTACCCAAATTTTGAAACACAGGAAATTGCAAAAGTTAAAAAATTGTCTTAAGCTCCAAAAAATATTCAAAACCCAAACAATCTGAACTTACCACTTCGTACATACAAGTTTAACTTATCTTTCTAAGCCATAACACGTCAAGTCTCTTTAAAACTTCGACTGTCTAGCATTTGATATCAGTAAAACAACTTCGAAGGTCCGTTACGTAATCTTAATCGTGTGATATCTTAAGATACTTTTGTCGCAGGATTTATCTCGCGACTCCCCGCGTTGACTGTAGTCGCCTCACGTCCGTGAAACTTCTTTTGGCGCGTATCACTTGGAAAGTTTGGTAACTATCTAACCGCTGGATCACATCCGCTGGGTCGTCTAACGTTGAGATGTGGTGAGATAGTGAAAATACTTTTTGTTTATATATTCACGTATATTCAAGCTTTTTATTTATTAGAGATATGAATTAATAGTGTAAAGACACTCCTTTCTTTATTTTTCAAGAAAATTGGGTGACATCTTTATAACTAATTTTTTTTAAAGCAGTAGTAGCTTTTAAATAAATTTTATAGAATTATAAATTGTATACATAAATCTACATACAGACCCTCCCATCTGCACTCATAAGTAAATTTAAACTGCTGGTTAAAAGTTTTAATTACCATTCATATTTATTTCAGTATGAAGCTCAGTTTTCAACTAGAATTTTAATAGCTAAAGCGGACGAAAAATCTATATTTTTCGCTCGTTAATCCTGAAATTCTATATATGTGAGTAATGTATATACATATATATTTTATAACATATCGTACATATATCTTGGATATTTGCATTATTTATATAATATGTATCTGTTTAAATTGTGGATATATGAACTTCGTTCAGAGCAGTTGTAGGCAGAGTGGAACACCGCCTGCCACACTCTTATAATATCTGGCCATCTAGTTGGCGCTATAGCCAATTTTAAATATAAGTTAAAAGTATATATATATATATATATATATATATATATATATATATATATATATATATATATATATATATATATATATATATATATATATATATATATATATATATATATATATATATATATATATATATATATATATATATATATATATATATATATATATATATATATATATATATATATATATATATATATATATATATATTCTTCTCGCGCGAGAAGAATGCAAGACAGATCCGAAAGGCTACTGTGGGAGGCCCAAGGAGGTTTTAGACCTGGAAGAGGATGCATGGATCAGATCTTTTCCATCCGTATGATCACAGAGAAGTTTTTGGCTGTAAACCAAAAGGTTTTCTGTGCTTTTGTGGACTTGGAGATGCGTTTGACAGGGTTGTGAGAAAGAAGTTGTGGGAGATACTACCCCGGTACAATGTGAACGGACCCTTGCTGCAGGCTGTAAAATCTCTTTATAGAGATCACTCAGCCTGTGTGCGAGTAGGAGCCGACATGTCGCCTCGGTTTGGCATCCAATCGGGTGTCAAACAGGGTTGTGCCATGTCGGCTTGGTTGTTCAATTTGTATTTGGATAGCTGTCTCCAAGGACTGAAAGAAAGTGATATGGGTGTAAAAGTGGGTGACTTGAAGGTAAATTGCTTGCTGTACGCAGATGATGCAGTGCTTATTGCATCATCAGAAAGCGAGTTGCAGGCATTGGTCACCATTCTGAAAGACGGGTGTGAAACTAATGGTCTAAACCTGAGTGCAAGTAAGACAAAGGTTCTGGTATTTGAAAGAGACGAGGAAAGGACGGAATGCAAGATTTTCGTGAATGGAAAATTATTGGAACAAGTGAACGAAGTAGTATACTTGGGAAGTATGTTAAGTAGAGATGGTAGATACGAAATGGATGTGGAAAGACGTGTTGCTGCCGGTAACAGAACGAGCGGTGCCTTAGCTGCGTTGTTGAGACGGCAGAACGTCAGCGTCGCTGCACGTTTGGCCGTACACAATGCAGTTTTGGTTCCGACGCTGTTATATGGCAGTGAAACGTGGGTATTACAGAAGAAGAATGAAAGAAAGATGAATGCTGTGGAGATGCGATCTCTTCGAAGGATATGCGGAGTCAGCTTAGCTGACCGAATCCGCAACGAAGAGGTACACAGGATGGTAGGTACCAGCGAGGATGTAGTAAGAATGAAGAAGAACGTGCTCAGATGGTTTGGGCACGTCGAAAGAATGAGTGACGAAAGAATGGTAAAAAAGATATATGATGGAAAAGTGAGTGGTAAGAGAGGTAAGGGGAGACCTCGGTTGACTTTCGAAAACACAGTATCGAAGATACTGGAGGAAGGTCACGTAAAAAGCATGAGGACTCCCCGGAGAGCATGCATGAAGAGGTTAATGACAGTGGACGAGGCGAAAGAGGTATGCAGGGACCGCAGCGTTTGGCGTTCTCTCTGACTACCCCGCTAGGGATAGAGCGTGAAGCTATGTATGTATGTATGTATGTATGTATATATATATATATATATATATATATATATATATATATATATATATATATATATATATATATATATATATATATATATATATATATATATATATATATATATATATATATATATATATATATATATATATATATATATATATATATATATATATATATATATATATATATATATATATATATATATATATATATATATATATATATATATATATATATATATATATATATATATATATATATATATATATACATATACAGTAGTACAGTAGTACAGTACAATACGTAAAGTCAACTATATTTTGCAAAAAAAATAATAGGTTCAAACGTTTAAAGCTAACAAAATATTATTAAATTCTATAAAAGCTCACGTAATTATATCACCAATTTAAAACTATTTGTTTGGAGTAATGCGGTTTTAAATCAAATATTACGGGAAATTTACATAACAACAGACAGTAGTCAAATTAACGAACTGATGTTATATAAACAGAATAAACTCTCTATGGCTTAGTGTAAGCTTTGTGTTTTAGGTAGCTGGTTCAAATTTTGTTACTAAATTTGTAATTTCCTTTTCTGTACTCCTTAAGTACTGTGAAAAGTGCAGATTTCACCCGCTGAAGAGTACTAAAAAAGATTCTCTACTTTCCGTGGCGGGAACTTTTGATAGCTTTGTTTTTATATCAGAGCAATTAAACTATTACTCGAAGCGAAAATCGAACCTACAACATCGCATATACATACAGACACTGTACTGTTCTGCAGAGAAATATTAACATATGATCTATATTAAAATAACCCTAAATGCAATAAAATACAATAACTTCTCATATAAAAATGTAATGGTATGAGATAATGAACGCAAATGATTAATACTTGGCTGTCGTTTTAATGAAAAATGCCCCGCCCTAAGCTGGCACTTACATTCGTTTGATAGATGACGTCGAGACGGCGACACAACTTTCTTGCAGAACTAAGCGTTAAACCTTAATATTTCTGTAGTATGTTTTGTACCGTCTAGAATTTAAGGCTTTCTTTAGTTCCAAATATGTTTGAATTTCAAATTTTTCATTTTATTTTAATTCATAATAGCATAAAGTGTAGTTACATAGCTATGAATAGTTGATACTTTGAATGCTTATACTAATGTTTCAGAATGATTATTATAGTAATTAATTATTATGTAATGTTTAGAGATTTCAAGATGTCTTAGTTTATTTTGTAAAAACCAGAAATCCTAAAAGAAAACGTGCAAATATTTGAACGCAGCGAGTTTGAACCCGCGCCCCATAGAAACTGTCCAAGCGCTCTAACTACAAAGCCATATGTTCTTCGACACACCGCGTTGAAATTCTCATAATTCTTTCTTACATTCTTAAGATGATGCTATTTTCTTCAAAAATTAACGTGAAGTATTAATTAAACCTAATTATTTATTAAAATTATTAACCAAAAGGTGTACCAAATGCTTTATAAATAAAACTGGGCTGGCTCGTCAAAGCCTTGTCGGCTATATCCCTTTGATTGATGGCGTCGCACGTCGCACTATCCTTGCATAAGTGATGTGGGTGCCTTAACGTAATTATGTGCAGCGAAATATATTGCTGATAGCAGAGATGGATTATGGGGTTACGAGGGTAGACGTGTACCGAACTCATGGTTTGTTTTACCATGTATTATGTGAGGGAATTTGGTGTTTATGGGAAAATAGCTTGTTTTAAGTAAATTAACTTGGCTTAAAATTTTATGTGAAATATTGTAATCATGGATGATACTTTATGAGTACAGTAGTTCATAATAAATATAATTTAGGTAAAATGCTTTGCTATTTTTATTTTTTTAAAATGCTTAAAATAAAAAGGGAGAATCGCATCTTTTTATATTTTTATATCTATATCTTTCGAACGCGGTTCATAAAAACAAATGAGTGTAAGTACGAATATGACAATATTTTTTTTTTAATTTTTATAAATTTGTTTAATTTCAGATTTATTGGTAAGTAAATTATTAACTATTAAAATGTAATCACTTTCTATATTGTCTCTTTCAAATTACGCCTAAAGTGGGGAACGTACTGGCTTAACCCCATTCAGTAATTGCGATAATGAAAAAAGAAAACAATTTACAAAATAAGTAGCAAAGAACTTTATTTAGAACAAACATTATGAGCCATAAATATAATAATTACAATAAACACAAAATATATACCGAACCATAGTAGATGCTACAACTCTATAGAAATGCGTAAATTCAAAAGGTATTCAAATGACGCGCCAGCGAAGCATCATTGAAAGGTTTTCACAAAATAATATAAGGACAAAAGAGCGAACGCCTATGTCGTTTTGATTAATAAGTGCCGTTGACATTCTAATTAACCCGCCTAAAAGTCAGCCTCTTTGTTTTGCTCCCTAAATGGGATGCTCAAATACTATAGCTAATACAGGACTACGGTGTGATGGGAGGAATCGAAATATACTAATTTTCATTTTTTTTATATTTTCATGCTTTATCCCGAACATGGCAGGGTAGGCAGAAGGAACTGCAGAAACCACAATAACACTCCGTTGCTTATCCCTGATCTTTCCGTCCTCGCATTCCGCCTTTTTGTGGTATTGCGTGTTGAATAGCGGAACTCAAAGCCGTATAAAAAAATTACAGTATTCTTTTTAAATATATAATATCTATATATAAAACATTACTGTAATTTTTCATACACTTTACGCTGTATCCAGCTTGTGAAGAAGGGTAGGCAGAGGAAACCGCAAGAACCTTGAGAACCTAATGTTAAGTTCCCCGCTTTCCGCCCTTTTCGAAGTTGAGTGGTTGAACAGGGCAAAGAAAATGAAAATGAAAAATTCATTTACCCCATGTGGGAATCGAATCCACACACCGTCGTGTTTAGAGCACGTTTAAAATAATCAAAATGCTTAAATACATGAAAGTAAAACTGTCGTGGTGCAATAGGATAGCATTCGAATGCCAACATTGGGTTTTGGTTCAATCCCCATTTACAGCAGTGAATTATTTCGTTCTCTCGCTCTAGCGAGGTAAAATGAAACTGAGTATCCCTCCACTAATTTCGCTCATCTCAATTTAATATTATCGGCATAATTAAAACTAAAAAATCGACTACTAAATTATAATATATTAATTTCTTCTTTTAAGACACAGCATGACCTAAAAAGACCACGTCTTATCACTTATATGCCAGATGCATTACGTAGCATATACATATAATATATTACTATATGTGCTATGTTTTATTAATCGTAACATATGAATCTTCCTACTGTAATGTAACGAACGCCCTGTCTATACTCCATACAGCCACAAGTCAAAAACACCATTAAACTTTAACCAATCCCATACCGATACAGGCAAAATGAATGCCTTACAGCCACACAACACACACAAACACACGTACATAAAAACACACCACGTATCGGGGAAAGTGTCAAAGGCAGCCCTAGCAAAAATCTTTTTAAAGCTTATATCTTTTATACCTTCATCTGTTCAATGAATCGTATCTTACATTTTGAGCTTTGCAACGTATATATAGCTTTTTCAGTTTTTTCAGTATTAGTTTCAGTCTATACAGAATATGGTTTGTATGAAGAACCCAGGATACATAATTAACAGTTACGCTTGTTAAATTTTAATTGGTTTTTTATATCGGCATTGATGGTTTTTTCGTTCCTTTTATAACGTTTACAGCACCAGGAGCTTTTTCTCATTAAGGTGTCTGCGTTTTATAATTTGAGCATGCATTATGAGTTTCATTTGTTTGTTTTGTTAAGTGATTAACGATTTGATATATATATATATATATATATATATATATATATATATATATATATATATATATATATATATATATATATATATATATATATATATATATATATATATATATATATATATATATATATATATATATATATATATATATATATATATATATACGAGAGCTTTACTTATTATATTACGTGGCCAAACTTTGACATATTCTTAGTGCTACAAATAATGAATTCGAAGTAATAGTTCCTGAAATAAGCTCGCACAAACAAAGTTCCATCATCAAAAAATCATAAGTTTTAAATCATAGAAAACCGGTTTGCCATTTAACATTTCCTCAATCCTTTCTATATAAAAGTGAATAGGTTGGATTAATCTAAATCATTTCCATACATTCACGTATTAAGTGGGTCAGTGGATCCGAGATTTATTTCGCTCTTCATACTTCACTTGATATAATCGCAACGCAAAGACGAAGCTTAATAACGTTTATTCACAACTCCGTTTGTAATGTAAATTTACATATTAAAACAGAACGTAACATTTCAGAGCTAAGGTTAAACTCTTTAACTCTTAAACAATGCCCCGGCCGTATAGAGACGCCTAACCCCATTTCCCGGGGAAAAATATTTTTAAGCCGGCAACACCATTAGTGCAACGTTTTTCAGCATTTAATTTAAATTTTACTTCTATCTCTACGGTAATATTGCGTTTGCAATGTTCTGTGTGTATTTCTTTTTGTTGCCATTTCACAATATTACCACTTAGATGTGCTACACTAATTTTTACAATGTTTTAAGATAAACTTTGATTTTGTTTTTATGTTGATTTATTCTTTGTATATTATTTTGAAGTAAATATTGTAATTTGCCTTCAAATAGTACTTTTTATACATAAATAGTATATTAATTATTTTTGTTTTCTTACAAAATCGATAGTTGCCTTAATTTTGATAAAACTTAAATATATTTCTCTACACTCTTATTTTTATTCTACATTTGTACCTATTCAGTGATGCTTTCTCTCTTTTTTTTTTTTAAAAATGACATTTTGTTTTTGTTTATTACCACTCTCACGTACACATACTTTTTATCTGTACTAAATCATTTTGACAGTTGACGTAATATTTTTAAAATAAACATGACGTATGACGTAATTTACATTTGACAGGTGGGGAATACAAAGTAGGTAAAGAAATAAAACACTTGGCTGCGCTCTAAGTCGTTGATATTTACATATGTATGTGACTACGTGTATTGCGTGTTGAAATTCGACTGTTAGTGGTTCAAATCCAGTTTAAGGAATATTATATATAATATTGTTTTTATTTATTTTGGAAAAACTGTGCAGAAAATAAAGAAAGAGTAATAATATCCTTTTAACTTTAGTTTAAATTAATAATCTAATTTATTTTTTATTTATTTATTTGCAATTTCCTTACCAAATTCCATTACCTAAATTTTAATAACACATTTTCATATAGAAGAACAAAATATGTATGATGATTCTTTATTTTGTACCTGTATAATTAGATTAAAATAGTTTTTATACAATTTTAATGTAATTAGAGTTAAATTTTCATTAAATAAGAAATCCATATTCATTTTTTAAATATTATTCACGTATTTACTAGATATTCAAATATAACAAATATACATATACGTATCGGGACTTCTATTCGGGACTCATACACTTTTTTTTAAATTATGTTTGTTTTCAAATTATTAATTAAAAATCATAGTATAAAAATAGATCAGATAAAAAGGTGGTGAAAGTATCATTAATAGCGTCTCTAACATGCAAATTTAAGTGGGTGATGAACTAAGGGTCCTTTTACGGATATCACTTTTCATTTTAATAAACGTGAAATTCCGTATAATCATAGTATATCAGACATTAAAAATTATGAGAAACTAACTAAAAGTTATTAACATATTCAGGCCAATCTTCAATATTAACCAACTATACACTTTGTACAATGATTTGTGCTGCAATACATTAATCTTACTCAACATATAGACATACAATTCTATATATCCATCTACCAATACCTCTATACGTCTTACAATACGACTATTTCATCATATATATTTACGCAGACCAATACAAAGTCGAGTCACGTCAAAAGCGTACGAAGCTCGGTTATATAGTGACACTGTGACATCACATGACGAATGCACTTACCTACTTCAGTTTTAAACGTAAAATATTGGTCAAACGACAAATCTTTATGGTATAACGTGTAATGGAGACACAGTATAGCTATAACAATGTATCTTTATTTTAAAAAGAAAATATTATATTTTTAATATTGTTTTTTAGTTTTACACTTATAGTTGGGTAGGTGGAGGGTAACTAGTGCTAAGACACTCCGTTTCCCAATGTCTAAATTACGTGTTACGTGTTGTATGGTGGATCTTAAGGCTGCGCTTTGTCTTCTTAACAGTCAATTGATCCCATAACCACAAGTCGGTCGCAATTTTTATCGCTGCGCTAATGGCCTCGAAAAGCATAAAATAATTTTATTAATACAATATATCTTATATGTTAATGTTGCAGGTGAAAGTAGTTTTTTTAGAGAAAAAGAAGTTTCAAATGCCATTATGACATTTGAAACGTTTGTTTAATGAACGCGTAGGTTGTAGTTACGAATCTAAGTAGATGAAGACATATATATGTCGTTCAATGATTGATGAAGTTGATTATAGATATAGATTTCACTTCGTCACTTATTATGTATATGACAATTGCTAGTAATTTGTAAACCGATTACATACTAAATTTATTTTTAGCTTTACGCAGAGGAAACCGCAGGTACCATAGGAACCTAATGTTAAAACACTCCGTTCCTAGTTTTCCACCTTTTTCGAGGCATTGTGTGTTGAGAGGTGGATCTCAACGCCGCGATTTGCCTACTTGCCAGAGTAAAAAAATGGAAAAGTAAAAAATTCATCCTCACCGAGTGGAAATCGAACCCACAACTATTGCTCTCTGTGCCACGATAGTCTTTTTACTTCCTCCTTTCATGAAGGTATAAATTTCACAATACTAATAAAATATTCGAAAACTGATATATATATATATATATATATATATATATATATATATATATATATATATATATATATATATATATATATATATATATATATATATATATATATATATATATATATATATATATATATATATATATATATATATATATATATATATATATATATATATATATATATATATATATATATATATATATATATATATATATATATATATATATATATATATATATATATATATATATATATATATATGTGTCTTTAAAAGCACAAATTGCAAGTAAATACGACATATATACATTTGAACTACACCCATACAATTTGTAGAGCTTATTTTTGTTTCTTTACCGCTGGGCCCGAACTAAGGCCGTTACTGATTGACAATATCCGATTTCCTACACGAAATGTCAGGAGACGTTTTTAACCTATTTATTTTGTATATTGGGGATAAGCGCAATTGCATAAAGCTTTTATATGGAATAACATTTATATAGTAAGTTCTCTTTTCAGAATTTTTATTGCTTTATAAAACTTATTTAAGATGGGATCTGGTTAATTTTATTTCATTGTATAGACTAATGAGTTATGTTATATCGTCTGTATTAGAAATAGGCTGAATGTGAGTAATCTAAACCTAAATACAAAAATAAATTAACATAGATTGGGATGTACTTACATTTATGGAACCTATTGATTTTTAATACATTTTAAATAAAAACTAACTACTTCCGTTGTTATGTTATTGAATGGTACATTTGTATGGAAATCCGTTTTGAAATCTTGCGGTAGTATAGTGACACGGGCCACGGTGTAAAAATGTAAAAAATTAGCTTTAAATATGGGTATGATTTTCAGAAAAGTGCAGTGAAAGTTTCTATATAAGTACAAGCATTCCTGTAACTAAAGTTCTACAAGAAAGCTCTATATCTCGATATAAGCTAAAAGCCACTACTGACCATTGAAACTCGACAGAGACATTCACTAAGAAGCAAGTAAAAGAAATAACTTTGGTTAACACAAATATCAATATGTTTGTATCGTAAGGTAGTAAACAACTATGCATATTGCCAAGCTATACGTCATATATATCCCTGTCGAAAGACCTATGAAGAAGTGGAGAAGATAAAAAAAAACAAAAATGAAGAAAGCTCAAATTTCTGTCAATTATATTAAGTAATCCTAAGTGAATTAACTTAGGTAAAAAAGTACACGCCTAAAAATCGAAGAAAGTACAACAGTATATAACACGTAACCGTTAGGCATGTATTGATTAAATTGGAGCAAACAAAATTAGACTTATTGTTCGTTCGCCACATTACAACTATCTCGGGGCCCGTCTTTCACTTGCTTCCTCAGCGGTTTCCTGTTATACCGCTGGCTTAAGCTATAGACGTTAGCGTTTTATATGAAGCTGATGTTATACTTTCGTCTATTCTCGAGACTTACGCTACATATTACATGTAGAAGAGTAGGTAGAAAATTTAGTATTTTTCTAAAAGTAATTAAAAAAAAATCATTCTAAATAAGAGGACCGTAGTGGCGCAGAGGCGGAACGTCTACCTGTAATGCGACGGTTTCTGAGTTCGTTTCCCAGTCAGGGATTATGGATTTTAACTAGGCAAAGCGCGGCGTTGAGTTCCGCCACTCAACACGCAATGCCTCGAAAAAGTCTTAAAGCGGGGACGGAGAAAGCACGGACTAAGCAACGGAGTGTCTTAAATAACACTAGGTTCCCACGGTTCCTGCGGTTGCCTCTGCCTACCCTGCCATGTCCGAGATAAAGCGTGAAGCAACAAAAACAAAAAAATCTAAACAGAAGGTTCAACCCAATAATGTTGCGTTTACAGTCAGATAATAATAATAATAATAATAATATTCTTTATTGTACACCCATAAAGAAAACAACAAAGAAAGTAAACAAACAAAATAAGAGACGTACAAGAGGCGACCTTATCGCTAAAATAGCGATCTCTTCCAGGCAACCTTAAGGCATAGGACATATAGAAAGGACAAGGGTTGGGGATGTGAACAATAAAAATATTTAAAAAAAAAAACATACACACATACATACGCATACATACACATATACATATACATACAGATACAAACAAATATACATACATACATACATACATACATACATACATACATATATACAAACATACACATAGTATATACTTACAAAATAACATTGGCAGTGATGTAAATATAAATAAACGATGATCAAAGGGCATGGAAATGTCGTCTTAAAAGTCTCCTAAAAGTATAAAATGATTTGGCCCGTCTGATATTACTAGGTAAATCATTCCAGAGACGAGAAGCTGTGATTGTAAAGGAGTTAGCATAGAAGGAAGAAGAGTGGGAGGGAATTTTTAGTGTCAAATTTTGGTCTGAGCGGAGATTACAGGGATGAGAGCGTCCTAGAAATTGGAAACGCTCTTTGAGGTAAGGAGGGGTAAATGGATCAAAGAGTATACAGAAAAGAAGATGGAGAATATGAGTATTCCTGCGAAGACGGATTGGGAGCCACTTGAGCTTTTTACAAAACTCTGAGACATGGTCATACTTTCTGAGCCCGAATATGAACCGAATAGCAAGATTTTGTAACCGCTCAAGTTTGTTTAACTGCTCCTCTTTTAGATCCAGATAACATGAATCAGCGTAATCAAGTATTGGTAGAAGGAGAGATTGTGCTAACGTAATTTTAGTTGGAATAGGTAGAAAATTACGCAATCTAAAAAGATTCCCAACTGATGCAAACATTTTTCTGCTAACTTGGCCGATCTGCGGATCCCAAGACATATTTTGGTCAAAAATAATCCCAAGATTTTTAACTGTCTTTTGAAACGGTATTATTTGACCTTCTAAAGTTAAAGCAGGCAAGGTGCTCACGTCAAGTTTAGAAATAAGCTTTGGACTACCGACAATTATAGCTTGTGTCTTGCTTGGATTTAGTTGCAGTCCAAAAGACCTACTCCATCTGGATATGTTTAATAGGTTATAATTTATAAAATTAATTGCAGCACGCATTTCAGAAACTTGTGAACGCCAATAAATTTGTAAGTCATCTGCATAGAGGTGGTAAAGAGAAGAGATATGATGAGAAATATTATTAATAAAAAGAGAAAATAAAAGAGGAGACAACACGCCACCCTGTGGAACACCGGCACTCATATGTGACCAGTCTGAATAAGAATCGTTAATTCGTATACGCTGCCGGCGACCATACAGGTAACTACGAAGCCAATCAATTACGTTAGGAGATATGTTAAGAGAAGCTAAAGTGGCAAGCAAGATGTCAAAATCGACGGTACCAAAAGCATTACTAAAATCTAGCAAAACTAATATTGTGAGCTGTTTTCTGTCCATACTTTCTCTAATGTCATCTGCAATTTTAAGAAGTGCAGTTGTCGTGCTATGACCAGGACGAAAACCAGATTGTAAAGGATTGAGAAGGTTATTTTTAGAAAGGAAATGTGTAAGTTGATTTTGCACTAGGCGTTCCAGGACTTTAGATAGGAAAGGGAGAATGGAAATTGGCCGATAATCGTTATCACAGGTGGGATTATTCTTTTTGGGTAAGGGAAGGATTTGTGCTTCCTTCCATGCTGAAGGAAACACGCAGCTTTTAATGGAAAAATTGAGCATGGACGTCAGGATAGGACATAATATATCAAGTATCAGCTCCAACAGCATCAGACTTGATTGCCATAATATTCCTCTCAACATCACTTTCCGTAAATTGATTAAAGAAAAAGCTAGGAACGTTAGGAGAGGTCAAAGCAGTAACCGGCAGATACCGGCACACTACGATAAAATGCACTAAGTTTTCCCTCTTTGATACAGAACACTCGAAGATTTTTATAGTGATATCTAAATATAGAAATAACACGAAGAAACTAACAACAATATATTTATTTGCCTATAAAACTTCTCTACAACACCTATGTAAGTTAAGCTGCGTAGAATCTAATGAGATCAACTTTCATTCTTTTGCCAATATCAAATAGTTGTTTAAAGATCAGCAGAGACAGAGGGGACTGAGAAAAAGAAAGAGGCACAAAAGGTCAAGGTCAAGGTCAAAGGTCTCAATTTTTAAGCCTTAATTAGTCAGTCAGTCAATTTAAAAAAATAATAGGTAATTTTTTTTGCTATTTTTCATGTGCAAATTTAAATAAATAACAAACGTAAATAATTGCGTATGTAAAATTTATTTTATCGTGCGAAATAAATTCAAGCCACTTAAAATATTGAAAATGGTATTATTATATGTAATTTATTTCTGTGATTTCGATTCAAAAAGCGTTCAGATAACCTGAAAATTATTTTATATTTGGCTTTACATATTGTTATATTTGAATTATTGTTTAAATTTGACTATTCTTATGTATGTACCTACCTACATTTACAAATTAAATCTGAAGAGTTTGTTTCTTTGTTCCAAAGCGCTTATCTCAGAAACTACGGCTTCGATTTAACGACACCTTAAGATTTTTATAGACCATTTGTCAATGAAGTCCATAGGATATATAACAACACTATATATATATGAAAAAATATTATGACCACAGACGAATGCGTAATCCAATACGTATATACAACTGTTATACGTAAATAGTATGTATCAAAATCTCTTTACACACTCTCTCTTAATAGAAACTTGATAAAACTAAATAGATAAATTTAAATATTATAATTAAACCTTTCACTACTGGCCTGCCTATACAATGCCTTACAAACTGACATTTAAGTTATCTCGCTAATAAATCAGTCAGTCATCTGCTATGCCTTGAAACAAGATTGCCGTCCCGAAATAACACGATTAAGCGAATGAAAGGGCCGAAAAGCAAATGTGATTACAGCGTTGACTAAAGAAATAAGTAATATTTCTTACGACACTGCCCCCGCCTCTTTCTTTTTGTGCTCATTGGCTTGTTCATACAAACGTGTGTACGTACATACAGAATGTTATAGATATATAGGCACTGTTATGAAGACAATTAAGTATATGAGTTGTAGGCTTGACTTTTTATATATTTATTTATAGGTTCCTAGTTTACCCCGAACACAGCAGGGTAGGCAGAGAAAACCATAGGAACCATGGGAACCCAGTGTCAAGAAACTCTAAAAACTGGTTTAAATTAAAACTATTTAACTGATTTCATTGTGTTTGTTATTGAATTGTAGATTTGTATGGAAATCAGTTTGTGAAAACTTTTCGAGGCATTGCGTGTTGAGTGGCGGAACTCAACTCTCCCTTTGCTTAATTGCCAGAGCGAGGAAAATGGAATAGAAAAAAATCCATCTTCCCCGAGTGGGAATCGAACACACAAACCGTCGAGCTTACAAACAGATGCTAAGCTTCTGCGATGGTCCTAATTATTTTATAAATAAATATGTGAATATGGGTTTGTATTCACTATAAAAGCTCTTCTCAATTAAAGGCGTAGTGGCGCAACGTATTTCTATAAACGTCAACAATCTTCACGATTCGATTCCCACTAGGGGTAAAAGATATTTTTCACATTGTTAATAAGACAAAATTCAACACATAATGTCTTGAAACCTTATAAGATGTGTCGAATACGACACTAAGCTTACATAGGTATACTTGATCATCTATAATTATTAGCATTACTTAAGTGTATATTAAATTAAAATGTCGCTGTCTTCTGCACGCTGTCTTTATAGTACGTTAGCACACAGAATGTTGTATATACTTGGGTTACGACATATTTCATTATCCTCTGTTAATTTACTCACACAACTGTATAGTTAAATGGCTAAATAATTTAATAGAATCAATATTTAATGAATGAAAATATGGAGATCGTCGTGGCGCAGAGATTCGATTCCGATGAATTATTTCTTTTTCATTTTCTTCACTCTAGGAAGTAGGTTAGCGCGGCGTTGAGTTCCGCCACTCAACACGCAACACTTCAAAAGGTACAAGTGGGGAACGGAGTGTCTAACACTAGGTTCCCACGGTTCCTGTGGTTTCCTCTGCTTATCCTACTATGTCCTTTTAAATTCGTATATATATATGTAATAATCTTAACCTGTTATCTCAAAATTTGTCTGATAGAACCATATATGTGCTTACATATATTTATTTATAAGTCACTTGCTCTTATTTAATTCTACATGGAAATTTCCAAAACAACATACATTAATAACTTTATGATAAAATACAATATTTTGTAATAAAACAGGGTACATTCCACCATTTCTAGCAGAAAACTGATAAATTGTCGTCTGCAAAGTTGTCACCCCGGGGACATCACAGTTAGCGGGAGCAAACAGCGCAAGTTTATATTTAATCTCGGTCAAACATCTGAAATGGTGCTCATTTAAACTGCCTCAAGAAAAGTTTCAAGAATCTGCTTATTTTCAAAGTGCTACGTAAATCATTAAATTTATTCAATTTTGTTTATTGTTGTTGTATGATAATGCAAGAAGGGACGACATAAATTTAAAGTCTTGTCGTAATTAAAAAAGTAAAAGGCCCATCTTGGGATGTTTGTGACCTTAAATATATATGAAAATATGAAAAGAAATCGGCCCATAGTTATATAGGGCTGCCCTACTACAAGTAGTGGCAGCCAAATGTTGGCGAAAAATACAAAATAGTTACTGTAAGGATTGATTATAATGTAAATGAAGGATTATAAAAACTAAAGTATATTTCTCGCAATAAATACAAATATCGAAATATAGCTTAAAAGAGAAACAAGTCACTAGGGTGCTTATTTCCTTCCATAAACATATACTACTATATTTCATAAACATATACTATAATGAAATGTTAAAAAATCGACCGTTCTCGTTTGTAGCAACATTTATCAGCACAATTGTTTTATCGTATCTTCCTTCTCTTCCAAAAAGGTAGCGACTCAAAAGTATTTTACCTAATAGAATAAAGAATAATCTGCTTTTGTTTTTTATTACTTGTTACAACCTTACTTAACAAGTACAGCACATCTGTTTTGTCCACCTCCACATCCTTTAGCATATAAAACAGAGAGTGCAAAATTAAATATGCAAATGCACGCCTTTCATCTCAATTCTCAATAAACTTAGGATAACAAACTATTTCCCCAAGCCTCTTTACATCAGAACAAAAACTGGGTCATCCCATTACCATACTTGATTGAGCAAGGTTTTATTGATAATGATTACATTCTGAAGCGCGAAGCTTCATTCATAAAATTCCAATGGAATTAATAATTAAATAAATGGTCTAGAATTTGATTGAAATGACTTTCATTCTAATATTTATTTATACTTCGAAGCTAAAAAATGAATTTGTGCAAATATTTACTGAAAAAAAGCTCGAATAGTCACAAAATTTACAAAGTACCAAAAACTCACAGAAATAATATTTGATATTCATGAGTGATCGTGAATACTCGATTGAATAATCAAATTGGTTTTGCATGTTGAGCGAAATTATAATAAAGTAGAAAAAATCAGAATGGTTTAGATAAGTATATTTTTAGAAAGGTATTTTTTTATATATTGCATTTAATGTCATATTCTTTATTATAGAATAATGCGTTATAGTTAACTCCATCGTAGTGTAGTGGGATATAAGATATGGGTTTAACTTAACTTCAGTTTAGTTTTTAGTCCGACCCAGCGGAATGAATTATTTTCATTTTCTCGCTCTTACCTTATTCTTTTTTAGTATTGTTCTCTTAACTTATACAGTAAATTATTTTTATATATATAATTGAAAATTATTAAATTATAGGAATTTTACAATTTTAATTAAAGATAGTATGGTAAAAATCGCATACGGCAACTAGCTTTACGCCGATTCACATTAAATGCGAAAGAAGTACTCGTACCTATATATACAGGGACCGCAGCGTTTGGCGCTCCATTCTCTCTGATAACCCCGCTAGGAATAAAGCTTGAAGTTTTGTTTATTTGTGTGTGTGACTCACATTAAGCCAACCTCAAAATACAAATAAACGATGTCAAACCAAAAATATAAGTAATAATAAGTCATATTGAATCTTCATAATAAATCCACGTTAATAAACCAACAGAAATACATCCTGATGTATGAGTCAATGAAAAGGAATGAATGGATAAGAAAGCGGATGCAGAGTGCGCAGCTTCAACACTTATATCGCATGACTGGTTGTTCTACGGTACAGTGATTTGCAAAACGATAGATTCAATGATTCATTCGTCTGAATCAACTGAACTAACAAAGGATAAATTTAAACAGAAAGAATAATATTGAGACCATATTGGCATGCGTATTCGCTGTGTTTATTTCGCAGTTGATATATTGTTATTAATATGAACGAAATGGTCAATACAAACAAGTTAACTCTTGTATCCTACAAAATATTATAACTAATATTTTTAAAGAAAGCTTCAAGAAACTTTACATTTTTACGAACACCAAAAATAAACTGACAGTAATACCTTGGCGAGATACGAACATCCGAATTTTAATTACTTATTATTTTTAAGAGGGTTGGCGTATCGTTGTCATTTTGTCAAAGATATCTTACTCTTGCCAAAACTGGGGAACTGGCCGCTTATTATCACAATTTCTCTAAATTGCCGTCTAAGAGGCAAACGACTGGCCAACTAACGTCTCAGATGCGAAGATATCGTCATTTGTATAAAATGAATTTCATACAAAATGAAGGGCGTCGTTTCAAGATATTGCCAACAAGAAATCATTATTCTGATATATATGTTATTCAACATAATAATCAAAATCAAGTAAATATTTGTAGCAGGAATAACCTTATATATTATATTTTCCTCATTTTTTTTAAACTTTTAATCCACACTGAGGATAGGAAAAATATTTTAAATAAAATAATTTAAACGGATTTATCGCGTGTATTAGCATTTTTAAGAACTTATTATTAAAATCGCGAAAATAAAAGAACTTATGATAGAAAAAATACTTAAAGAAAACATATAGAAGTTTGAACGCAACGGGATTTGAACCCGCGCTCTCTTGCGAACCGTGCAAGCGCTCTGACCATCCGCTCTTCATCACGCTGCGTCAAAATTCGTATATGCTTTATACAACTTATTTCGTTGTTACCATCTCTGTAGGAAGATTTATATTTTCCTTCTTCCCATATCGTAATAGCATTATTTCAAATTGTGTTTGCGATAATTCTTAGTATAATACAATTTGGTGCCACAGGGAACATAAGCGCGCAGTCGCGATAAATTAATCGTGTAGTTGGAATCTCGCTAAGCAAAAACATTACTCCCTACACTTTAGTTGGTCGCCGTTAATCTGAGAATAATGGCTTCGGAGATTTATTGAGAACTTGATAAAAACACCCACGACATTTGTGACTGACGGTTAAGATTGTAGTCATTAAAACTTACCGTCCCATCACCTATGTCTACCTGCGAGTGCATAAACTTATACTAATTAGAAAAGAAATTCTTTTCGACAATCTGAACTTGTCGCCTTGGAACTTCGACAGGACTGTCGCACGTTTAATTGGGAACCCTGGAGAATTCACTTTGTTAAGAAATTTGTTTTAGCGAACAAACTGAGATTGTGGAACTTAGTTTTCGTGTTCGAACGTGCATATTCGCTTCGTATTACCCGTAACTGAATATATTGCTGTAATTAAAATTTACAAAGGCATACGTGAAAGTCGTTCTGATGAACTAAGCTCGCCGTGCGTAAACACGTGGTATACCCAATTCAATCAGAACGTTACGAATTGAATACCGAATTGATAAAGCCTGCCCTAAAACGGATCATTAATTTTATCTAGGCTTCACTGTTACAGCAAGGATTTAGATAATCTCCCGAAGATGTGATTGCGTATGGGGATGCGAGCGATCCAGTAAATATTACTGACGTACAGTATCTACTTCGCTTGATTGTTTCACGTTCCAAATGGCATTCAGTTTCAATATATTCGCTTAGTTACCAATACTTCGTTTCTGTTCCTAAAATATTTAAATGAAATTTTTTAACATATTTGAATGTTAATAAATCTTGCAGGAATTAAGAAATTTTGCAATACAGCTAAAGTTTATTAATCCGGTAGCGCTACCAAAAACTCTACCCAAGTGTTATATACACAAGGAAGTATCTAGCCTCTAGGCGCGTTAATTAAGCAAGAATGTATGTACGTTTACTGTATTTGGGGCACTCCGCAAACTTTAAGTCAAAATCCGAAAACTTACTTGGAAATTTGTTTTGCGTCTTCACGGATCTTCATTAGGTTTACGAGTCCAAACTTATTACGTATGTTTGACTGGGGTGTTAGTGTTGCGGTATCGTGACACTTCTAATCTGGCGATGTTCGAATTTATACTAATTTCACGTCTTATACAGCCCGAATCGGACCAATTATAAAGCCGGGTCGTCTCAAATTTGGAGCAATTAGATGAGCCAACGAACTGTGTCGCTCTCACTCGGTTTTGTCGGCAATATAATTTATTAGGGAGGCTCAAAGTTGCCGGTTCCAACCCTTAAAGACTCGAGTGAAATTTGATTACGGATTCTCTAAACGTGTCCCCTCGCCGCACTTCAAGTTTAAACGGATGAGTCCGTTTGCAGCTTACACCGATACATCGGATACATCACAGTGTACTGACAGAACATTAATTGATTTCAAACAAGATTTGATTTTCTCGATTTAAAGTACATTATGGATAATTGATCGACTGAGAGTTTAATTTATATTATTTTTTGTATATTCAAACCAATAATCCATAAAGACCGACGCGGCTCAGCAGCGCAGTGAAGTGACTGAGAATCAAAAATTATGGGTTCGATCCCCACTCGGGGAATATTTTGTAATTGGATGGCATGTACGAGGCTTCTTAACACTAGCTTACCTGAATCTAATTTCTTATACGAATTAGGAGAAACTTGTTACCCGTTACTTTTAACTCAATTTAAATCTATTTTCATTATGTAACTAACTACATATCCAATAAATTACTATCTCATAATCCACATCAACATGCGTCTGCTTTACATTATAAGTCTCCCTATTTAAGTTTACTACGTATATTATAATGTTATATAACTTCGTAATAGTTCTCGAAGTGAAACGGAAAAGCGCAACATAGGGTCGAGTTAAAATGTCGTTTGTATCACTCATCGTAATTTAATGACAGTGTCCGCTACACGAGCACGCTATACTTAGTTTGAGATGTCATTTATACATATTTGTGAGGATATAAATAGTTAGTAGATATGTGTGTCTTGTGTAAAGTATTTAAATAAAAAAAATATACAAATTAAACTTAACAAGAAAACTGTCGTGGCGCAGAGGCGTCTGCATATAATCGCGTTTGTAGGTTCGATTCCCTTTCGAGGAGGATGGATTATTTTATTTCCATTTTCTTCGCTCGACTAAGTAAGCTCCACTCAACACTCAATACCTCGAAAGTCGGATAGTGGGGAACGGAGTGTCTTAACACTAGATTCTTCCGGTTCCTGCGGTTCCCTCTGAATACCCTACTGTGTGCGGGATAAAGCGTGAAGTAAATTTAATTTAATAACTATGTAAAATGCATTTAAAGGGTTCTTAAGGTTTGTTATAAAATAACCTAAAAGTGATATACAAACAGTATAGAATGAACATACAATCAGATACAACCCAAAGACGTTCAAGTCATTACTATATACGAGTGTAATAATATTATATGTATGTGTATATACTACATTTATATATTATATAGAAAATTATTTCTCAGAGCTTAAACTATTCCAATAATAGAGATATAGAAAGCCCGAGATTCCGCCTTCAGAAAAGACATTCTTCTCTCGAATCAATTAAATTCTTTGTCGTACCTTTCCCCTTATTTTCTTAAATCGCCAGGGAGGTACATCAAAAAGCCTTTACTGGAAAGGGCCAATTAAAGGTTTTGAAATTGATTCAACGAATTTCAGCGCTTTTGTACACTTTATTGACATTCGCCATTGATGCCGATTGCCGTTTGAAGTCACAATTTCGCCACGATTTCTCCTTTATGGAGAATAAAAATTATTCACAAATTACTGGATGAGTATTAAATTCTGTATGAGGAAAAAAAGATTATTATATAATAATATATTTATATGTTCTTTGGTATAGCTATAGTTCGTTGAGTTTCTTATCTCATTCAAAGCAGTTAATTAATTTACTCTTGGTGCTCCTTTTACTGTTTAATTACACACAATTATAGGTTGCGACAACTCTCCCGACTGTGCTAGAGCTTTTGTTATATCATAATAGAATACCGTACTCCGGGTACTTTAACTTACGAGATGTATTCAAGTCAAACGTAAACGGTAATAAATCAAAGCTATTTAGTACTGACAGGGTTTGTGTAGATATTTAGATTAGAAAACGTTCGAGATGAAAACTGCCTTCTTGACTTTTGGGACAGATACATATCTTGAAGTTACCTAATAAATCATGAAAATTACTTGCAAACGAACCTCTACCTAATCAATTAATCACTAGGGATTGGCTGCTCGTGTAGTCTCAGTAATAGGGTCTCGGCGACCCGAGGAAGGGTTGATTTATGAGAAAATAATACTCACGCCAAGATTTTATGTTTTGCAAAAGTAAAAACTGCCTGAAAACTTTCCAATTGCCTCTCAAGAAATTCGTCTTTCGTTCCCTAAGTGCAAAGCTCGTAACTAAATGTGGATTAAATAGCTCTAGCTGAATCAGTTTTTCGTAAGTTTCGTTGCGCAAAGTTTCACAATTGCAAACCGAGCCGTAATACTCCGTAGTGTGTCGCAAATCACTGTCTTTCGCTTCCACTATCAACTTTTTCGTTTGCACCGTAAGTGCTAACTCGAAGTTATTGACGCTACCACTAAATCAGGCAAGTTTACGAGTTATCTCACGAGGACTCCATCACGTGCCGGATTTCCTGAACCCTGACGTTACAATCTATTCAGGGTAACCTCTATAAAGAACCCTTGGTCTTGTTGCGTCATTACGGTTGTTTAGCACTCATAAGTTATCAACAATGGACTATTATGTTTTTTTCTCTGACTAAAAGCTGCAGACCTTAGAAAGATGCAAAAAACAAATAGTTAATCCAATTTCATTTCATACAGCCCGCAGAATTACGTTCACGGCTTATTGTTCATGAATATTGGCTGTTTCTGCTTTTGCAGTTCGTTAAAAACAGGATTTTTCACCAGATATCGTATTTTTTACAATTGCCCCTCGAAAATTTAAGTACCCGGAATATCATCGACTGGAACGTTTTTAAGTTTATTTGCATACCGTCTTGGGACCTCCAATCGTTGCAAAATAATTTATATACAAGTCACGTAATTGTGCTACAAATTTCCGCGAGCAGAAATCTCAGGTAATTGCAAAGAAAAGTGTTTGAACATTGTAGTATCCTATGTCGAAAACATCCTTTTTATACCATTTTTACCTCAGTAGATATATATATATATATATATATATATATATATATATATATATATATATATATATATATATATATATATATATATATATATATATATATATATATATATATATATATATATATATATATATATATATATATATATATATATATATATATATATATATATATATATATATATATATATATATATATATATATATATATATATATATATATATATATATATATATATATATATATATATATATATATATATATCCCGCTCAGACGCACGCACAGTATACCAAAGTTCGCCTTTAAGTGCCGTTAGCATAAATTGCCATGACACTTTTACAATATCTGATCTTCGAATATATTATATACACACACGCATATGTATGTAGATATATATATATATATATATATATATATATATATATATATATTTATATATATATATATATATATATATATATATATATATATATATATATATATATATATATATATATATATATATATATATATATATATATATATATATATATATATATATATATATATATATATATATATATATATATATATATATATATATATATATATATATATATATATATATATATATATATATATATATATATATATATATATATATATATATATATATAAAAATTCAACAGAAATAAGCCTTGTTCACAAGTCACAAGTTCACAATCGGTCAATGATCACGAACATCATCTTTTTGTAACTTATAATTTGCTTTGTGAAGTTTACAGGTATCACAGATTAGCAGGCGACACATTTGTATTTATTATCATTAAAATATTGTTTTTTTTACCTCGAAAATGGTATAAATTATAGGCAAGCCAAGCCCAAGCAAAATTTCGGCATCGTATTTGCGGTACTAAATTTTATCGTCACCCTATCCCTCGCAGACAAGCGACGTAATCCTCTTACGAACGAACGAGATATTAAGCTATAATTATTGTGCCTCGCCACACCTACTAACCTTTTTATGACTATAAGTCATTAGATTATTAAATTATTTCTGTCAGCTGACATTTGGCAGCCAATATGTATTGTTGTTTGAAATTAAGGGGGTTTCGTTACGGCATACAATAAGTCAAGTAGAGTTGTAAGATAAGTTTAAAAAGGTTTTTGAAATAAATGCCTATATATTCACGTAGCTATTTTATCTATTGAGAAACGTAAAAAGATACGGTTAATTAGAAGAATCGGATTTGCGCTTCCTCAAATCCTTTTAAATTTTGATATTTTTTTAATACTTTTTAAAATCAGGTAGTATAGTTCAGATATCACTAACTGAATTAAACTCTTTTGGCACTTGAGAGTTTTATATAATATTATATCAATTTAGATAAAATAAAAGTAATTTATTTTAAACTTTTCACAATAATAAAGATATTAAAGAAAAACCTAATAATATCGACACCACCTCTCGCACATCAATATTCTTAAAAGAATATCCCCAAATTGAATAAGAGCATGAAACGAAAATGTCATTTCCACATGTACACATAATGCCTAGCTAAAAACCTTCGACGCGTATAATACGTTTCGCAAACACATCTGGCAAATACGTATTATAATTTCACCAATTGTAAATATAGCTTTCAATTCGTGCCCAATATTCCGCAGACGTCATTCGTTTTCGAATTATTGTTTTTCCTCCACGCCCCGCCATTACATTCTTCACGTAGATTTCTGGCATCCGGGAGTTTGTATATACTTGTTCATAGATATCGATGTGTTCCCAAAGGCGCACTCCGTGATCTTTTTTATATAATATAGTATAGTTAGGATATATATACTTATTAAAAGCAATAAAAAAGATATATAAAAGTAGATCAATATATATTTCAATACTAAATTGAGGACTGTCGTCGCGCATAGGCATGCTCTGCCTTTGTGGGTTCAATTCCCACTCGGGGAAGATGGATTTTTTTATTTTTTAAACGCGACGTTGAGTTCCGCCAACACGTAATGCTTTGAAAAAGGCAGAAAGAACAGACTGTCTTAACACTAGATTTCTACAATTCCTGATGTTCCCTCTGCCAACTCTGTTATGTGCGGGATAAAGCGTGTAAATATAAAAAAATAAAGTAAAATATTATGACATACTTTAACAATGCATATTAGACATGCTTTCTTGTATATCGATGACAACCTGAATATAGACTATTCATTGAAATTTAAAAATATAAATTCAATTCAATTGATATGAAAAGATTTATATTATAAAGTTCTTCTAACCCACATACTGGCTCCAGAAATTCCTATATAAGATCGGAGAGCTTTCAAATAAGCTTTGTATTGCATTTAATGACTGCCCTCTCTTAACTTAGAAAGCTAACTAGAAAGATCGAGTCCTATTCGTTAAATTCGGATTTACATTCACGAAACATATTTTATGCATTTATAATTCTTAGATATAGCTCAATAGAGCCGCAAAGCTTTTGAAATATTTCTATAGCGTAATACAATACAAATATAGTTAAGTTGTTGACAATTTTTATTGTTAAATCATAATATTATATGCAACTACGACTTGGGTGGCTTAGACTGAATTTACTTAGAAAATATTTTTTACAGCATTAAGCTTCTTTACGTATACTTACAGGATGGACAGTTAACACCTACAGTTAAGATACTTCGCTATACAATTGACGTCTTATTTTCAAGACATACTTTTTTTATCAGACCGGGGAAAATAACATATTTTTTTAATTTCCTCTTTCCCCCAAATTAATATTGAATCCATAACCATAGAGCTCTGTAGGCTAATACTGTACCACGACGGCTTCAATATACAGTATGATAATAAATATATAAAACTTTTCAAATTTTAATTACTTTTTTGTCTATATATAAACGAGTATGTACGTACAGTAAAAACAAATAGCCTATTAAATTGTAAAAATTGTCGTGCTCAGTACTAGATACGGAGCAGTCATGTGCCAAATTTCAATTCGTTGGCATAGGTAGGTACTACAGTAGACGACTGTACTACACTGAAATTGTGCTTAAAAACGTTTTAATTTTTAATAACTATCACAAATTAGATAATTTTATTATTTTTTAAGATTTAGACTCGAAAATTGGCAGAGGACCGTCGTAGCACAGAGGCGCAGCGTCCAACTATAATGTTACGGTTTGTGGGTTCGATACCTGCTCAGGGGGATAGATATGAAATAATCCAAACCCTAGTGGGAATAGATTCCTTTCCAATTTCTTTTATTCGCCCTGGTAAATAGGCAAACGCGGCGTTGAGTTACGAATTCACTCCGAAAGCGAAGAACGAACTTGTAACAATTGACACTAGGTCTTTTACGTGCCATATTTTGTTATTTTAAATGAAGCGTGTAGGTACAAAACCCATTCTTACTACAAAAGCAAACTGGAAACACCAAAAAGTGAAGCCAGAAATGTCTATTTAAATTTTTATACCATTTCAAAACATGTGCAATCTGAGGCTGAGATACGAGGTACGTTGAATCGTTCGTACTAACCTGCGAGTAGGACGAGAGACGAGAGGTAACTGTGTTTTCATAGCCGTGTTGTATGTAAATGTAATATTGTGAGTCCCACATTATTGACATTCTTCCGCTCTGAGCCATAACGTTTGAATATTTTGTCATATATATAATATTATCATAAATGTATGATAATATTATATATTTAATGAGTTTGTTTTGTGAAACGCGCTAATCTCAGGAACGCAGGTTGTAGGTTCAAACTAAAAAATAGGTTTAGGCTGCAGAGATCGTTTTCAAAGAATTACTCAACCTAATTGACCCGCTCGATGTGATTCACTGTACTTTGCACAGTAAGAATGCGTTATATATATTGCTTTCATTTGACGACATAAACGACGAAATTATTAGAAATAACGAAGATCTTAATAATATTTTTTTTATATATCGGTTTGATATTTTATTTACATTCTTTATATTATATCAGTAAATTGTCTCTCGAGCCAGTGCTTTATAACTGTAAGTTTCTTCATATTTTGTCTTTTCTACCTTATTACAAGGTAAAATACAGTACATCGTGTCTTACACCCCATTCTTTTCTTTCCGCCTTTCCAGATATCTTGCTCAGCGGCAGAACACAAATACTTTTTTTACTATCACATATATTCAAACAAAAAATTCCTTTACACGATTAACATATCTATGAGCATAAAAAAAAGTCATTGGTCAATATATTTTTCCACAAATAATTATTCACGTAACACCGGCTGTGACCTGACAGCGTACCGCACTTTTTTCAAACATAAAACGTTTACAATTCCAATATTTCAGGCATCAAATATATATCACAAAGGCTGTAAATCATACATCAGAAAGCGTATCGTCAATCTCGATGCGAAATTTACCTTTGGATTCTGCCGGATGAAATAGTTCGACCTATATACGGCTATGATAAAAAAATAACAACTTAAGTTTTAGTGAGTTTGATTTCGTTTAAATTTCGTTTATGTAACTGTAAATTTTTTAATTTAATGAATTTTGCTAGAGCTTTGAAGCTTTTTAAAAAATGCATAGACAGTTTTTTTAGAAGTAGTGTTTTATAAGATTTAATGTGATGTTCTAAATGAATATTAAAAATCGAGACCACTGTGGCACAGTATGACAGCGTCTTAATGTAAAAGACGCAGGTACGTGTCGGTTCGATCTCGGGGGAGTTAATTATTTTAAGTTGTGTCTTCAAATTTTAATATCAATCTAGTCGTGTGTACTATATAGTTTGTCCCTTAACATATATATACATATATATATATATATATATATATATATATATATATATATATATATATATATATATATATATATATATATATATATATATATATATATATATATATATATATATATATATATATATATATATATATATATATATATATATATATATATATATATATATTTATGTGAAAAAAAATAATTAATTAAAATTACAAACTGAATAATTTTATACATTTCAACATTTTCGCCATATTTCTTGGTATTACTAAAATTAAGCTATAAATTGTTAATATTACTAACATTCTGCTAATGTAGAGTACTTTCAATAGTAATTTAATCCCTTATTACGTATACTGAACATCATAGTTTGTATTACATTATTTTAACGAGGTTTACTTGAAAACTTAACTGGAATATTTCATATATACGTAAGTGGGTAGCAGGTTTAAATTCATTTTCGAATGTTATGTTGTATATAGCTTAAATGCTTATTTTAACAAGACAAATAAATTAAATATACACCTTTTATACACAATCTAGTTTTTTAAATTTTACACCATTTTGCACTAGTTCCTACTTACTGACACCGAATTTTTAATAATATTATATGTGGAATTAATGTCATTTAAATTAATAGCAACGATAGCCATTTTAATAAGCAACTGCGCATACTCTTTCTGAATCAAGAATAATTTGAATTTGACTTTCAAGACACTATCACATATTTGTTTTGTCTTTAAACTTCTGTTTTTCATATTTTAAAAAGTAGCCATAAATTTGTGACAGATCACTCCATTCTCTACAAATGATATAAAAAAAGCTGACACATTATAAATAAGCAATAACATGAAGAATATCAATTACAATCGAGGGATGTCGTCACATGGCCATGTTAAAGTAAATCGTAGTACGTACAAGATAAAAAACTTCAATTACACGACAGCGAGTATGAATGGCATTTAATTTATACCTCAACGTACCTTCTACTCGGTAAGAAAAACCAAACAAACAGGTTCGTATGTAATTTAGTAATGATTCACCGGCCAGGTGCGTGTGCGACGCTCCGTCTGGCATAAAGTGGTCGTCTAACCAGTTTTGAGAGACGAAAGCTGCAGGCGAAAAGCTTTATTTTATAAATTAGTACTGTAACACTGCATATACAGTATCGATTTTTTCGTTCGTTTTGTATCAGATTTTTTTTTTAAATATCATAATTGCTATACGGACGGAGTAAGCAGGGACTAAGTAACGGAGTGTCTTAACACTAGGTTCTTATGGTTCCTGCAATTCCCTCTGCCTACCCTGCCATGTGCGGGATAAAGCGTGAAGCTAAAAAAAAAATGCTATATATATAACAATTGTTAGTTTGTATTTAATTTCGTAGGTATTTTTTTATTATTTCTGATAAATTTGTGATTTAACATTCTGTTATAATGGACACATCGTCTGACTATAATTATATCTTAATTCTCCGCATAAAATATAGAACAGAGAACGGAGTATCTTAAAAGTAAAATTTCTCCGATGACTCTTCTATAAGAGGGTGATGTACGAAGCATATCAAAAATTTACAATTTCAATCTATAACACATCAACATAAAACAGTCTTACAAATCCAGTAAATCAACTTAATTTCAAAGTAAAGTTTAAATACCAAATATATTGTACAAAGCACAGATGAAGATAAAACAAAGAATGATTTGTCATATACACGCGTAGTCGCGTAGTCGCGTACATGGCATGCTTTAGTACACTTTTTAATTCAATGCTGCAACGATATGACGAGTATGTGCGGAAAGCTCATATATGTATGTATAAGTATGGAAGTGTTTTATTTGAGAAAGAATAGGAGTATTTTTCTGATAAAACTTTGTTTTAATATCTAATTAACTTTAACTTTTTCAGTATTATATATTTATATAACTATATTTTCTATCATAAAACTACGAACGATATAATGATAAAGATATACAATAGTTAGCTATTACTTATTTCTAAGTCTAGAAAGTTAAAAAATAACAACGGGTCCAAACCACGTATCCCTCTCATTAATAACCAAG
The DNA here is from genome assembly GCA_037178615.1 of Dione vanillae. Lineage (NCBI taxonomy): Eukaryota > Metazoa > Arthropoda > Insecta > Lepidoptera > Nymphalidae > Dione > Dione vanillae. The sequence goes on from JAZFAU010000021.1 coordinate 357,258, forward strand.
ATTACTAGAACTCGCCGTCTCTCTACATATAAAAAGCTTTGGAAATCTAAGAAATTACGTTCGGAGACTTGGACACAGGTGTTCATAAATAAATAAAAGAAAAAAGTCAATAACTATCCATCGTATATAATTGAATTGCGTATATTATGTCTAAAGTATTCAAGACGACTCTTTCAATTAAAGCAAAAAACCATTTCAGCACGCGCTCATTGACAGCTCAGCTGTCGTGTCCATTCCGATCGCCGATATATGCTGTCTAAAATACACCTTACGTACGTATTTTACTTGTTCTTTATTATTTCTTTGTTTTATCCAATTAATTAATTCTATATTGTATATAAAAATGATATAATTTTAGATGATTAATTAAAGTGAAGATTTCTTCACTCTGGCAAAGCGCGGCGTTGAGTTCCGCCACTCAACACGCAATGCCTTGAAAAAGACGGAAAGCGGGGACGAAGAAAGCAGGAACTAAACAACGGAGTGTCTTAACACTAGGTTTCTGCGTCCTCTGCCTACCTTGCCATGTACTGGATAAAGCGTGAAAGTAAAGAAAACAAAGTTGAGTGATTAGATAGACCATACTAGAAAATATCTTGGTTATATATAGAGACTTACCACTGTATATAAAGTTATACACTCAACCAGTCCAGATCTGAACTCACTATCGATCATGTATATCAAGTAACATCGCCGTATAAATATAGAAAATATAATTTGAAATAATATAATATTATTAATAATAATATTATTTATGCAGCTTACTCGTAGATGAAATGCGCTGCTTAGTCAAGTCAAGGTCTAAGTCTAAACTTTTATATCAAAACTAAATTGATTTAGAAACTTATTCTATTAAGTTTTCTCAAACTTCTATATAACGACTAATTTCTTCATGTCTTCATATATAAGTACGATATGCAATCTCCAAAAATAGTAAAAAGCAACCCTAGAACTTGCAACTTGCAAAGCAATAAAGATGGCCTTGATGCTTTAAACACGCAGACAGTCGAAATTGAATATTTCATTTGGGGAGATGTGGCAATAGCGTGCACATGTCAACTTTTATTTACCTACTATTTTCCTTTTACAGTATGAAATTTTAATATGTAGTTTCCTCTTGTTTTGTAGCACTAAAAGGATGTAGTGATATGTCACTACAATTTACATGTTTATGGGGATATATTTTGTAAAAGTAGAGAAAAAATATGCTTAAGGTAAAAAATACTAATTCAAAAATCAATCACTATTTATACTTATGAATTTTGACTATTGAGTTAATCTTCTCTTCTGTATAATTAAATATTTACAAAATCATTATTTAAAATAATAAATAAAACAAAAATTCATAAACAACATATTATATTATATGTATATATACATCGTAAATATGTTATTTTTGCGAAACAATGAAAATGTAAAAGTTACGTAATTTAATCAATGATCACTGTAACAAACGATGTTGTCAACTGAATTGAGTCCATGTAGCGATGTTTCAACTGCAGTAGTTGTACAATATTTTAATTAATCGAATTTTATTTACTGGACTGGATAAATATTAATAAAATGTTTATGAGGACCGTCGTGGCGCAGAGGCGTGAGCGTCGGCCTGTAAACGCGACGGTTTGAGGGTTCAATTCCCACTCGGGGAAGATAGATTTTACTATTTCCATTTTATTCACTCGGGAAACTAAGCAGAGTCAAGTTCCGCCACTCAACACGCAATGCCTCGAAAAAGACGAAAAGCGGGAACAGAGAAAGCATGACCTGAACAACGGATTGTCTTAATAAAAGGTTCGTATGGTTCCTGCATTTCCCTCTGTCTATCCTGCAATATACGGGATAAAGCGTGAAGCTATAAAAAATGTTTATTTCTTCTGATTTAAAGACCCTTATCAAATAAATTTTATTTTATTTAGTCAGAGAGATAACACACAACCATCGTGCATACAACCAAACGCCAATCATTGCACCATAGTGGCATCTTATAAATTATTTATTTTATCGTACTTCCATTGTTTACAAATAATGACACTTTGGGAAGATAATCCATATCCACAAGTATATACCTATATGATAATATACATTGTAATGCGCAAATAACCAACTCGAGAACAATAAACAGAAGTTTCGTAGAGCCGGTTTAAATGAAGGGCCAAGTAATTATGGGTCATCATTGACGCCCCAACTTTAGACCAAGTTGCCTAACAATACCCTTTGCGTGTGAAACGAAACTTAAAACTTGGCAAGAATGTGCGGTAGCCCTTATCCCTTGCGTTACTGGTTTATATTGTGTATAAAATAATGGATATGGCAAGTAAATTCATTATGCGTATTAATTAAAAAAGAAGATAAGAAAAAAACTACATCATTATTAAAAATTTTATTGACGTGTTCTTTTATTTATTTATTAAAAACATAAGAGAAAAACTTTATACTTTTGGAGAATATAGTTTATAAAATAGCTTCAGTAATTGTTAGCAAAATTCTTAAATTCTCAAGATTCTTAAATAACCCACCACTTATCATCACTATACTATACCTATCTCTTTAATTATAACAAAGCGAATTATGTAGCAAAAAAGCTTTTGAAGCTTTAAAGTTGTACGAGCTGGTATCCCGTAAAACAAGTTTCTGTTAATTCGACGCCACTTCCAATACTTCATCTAAGGGCTTTTCACACAAGTACTTAACTATATTTGGAAGTTATTTCGCTACTTAGTTGTTTGAGAGCCGTCGCATTGTAGATGGCCCATTGCGTTTCTAATGAAATTTACAAAATCAAAAGTCACTGGAAACTATTAGTGATAACTAATGGAAGGCTTTATTGCTTCTTCATAGTGTTTTTCTTTAAAAAATCATGGTGAATATATTTTTTGTATTCAAATAAAATTCTTTTTTTTTGCAATGTATGTATGTATATATATATATATATATATATATATATATATATATATATATATATATATATATATATATATATATATAATATATATATATATATATATATATATATATATATATATATATATATATATATATATATATATATATATATATATATATATATATATATATATATATATATATATATATATATATATATATATATATGTGTGTGTGTGTGTGTGTGTGTATATGTATAGCATTTCGTAATTAAATAAAATCTTTAATTTACTTCAATCCTTTAATTCAATTGAATTTTCTAACCATTTCAGATTCTGACAGTAATTCAATGCATGCATAAAAGTCGATGCCCAAATACATCTATAATTTTGCACGAGAAGTTCTTAGATTTTTTGCCAAACTACCAGTACATTTATAATTGAAATATCTTTTAAAATGCGAGGTGAAAATTTGAATTTAAAGCTAGGACGTACACTGTATTTATTTTATCCATAGAGTTCCTTGCTCCGCTACAGGAGACCTACTTTCATGTAGGTTAACGTTTCGACCCATCCAACATACGTTGGATATATTAATTAATGTGTAAAGTGTTCGAAAAAAACCACAGCTATGTAACAAGTTTGAGTTTAAAAAGTTGTAAGAGAATTTTCATTTAAAGATTTTTACTTTTTGATTTAATAGTGTGTGTATTCGTTTTTACATCTCTTTATAAAGTAGGATATAAATTTTAATGATGACTATCGAGACCCTTTAAGAGTTGCCGAGGTAGTGGGTTCGATCCCCACTTAGGGTAATTAACAATTTGATTAAGTAATACGTATTATTTCCGCCAATATGTTCTCTGTCTAACCTTCATAATATCACGAATTAAACGTGAATCTGATAAAATGACATGTAAAAAAAATACGTTTTGGAAATCATTAGAGTTACCCTATCTTGTGTCAGTACTCAAATGTCTCATTATAACAAAAATAACTTTTGCAATGTAACAATGACGTAGCATCCCTTACCCATTCATTTATTACGCTACGGGAAACGTGTAAGAAAATTAATATTTTTTACTCTGGATGATCGTACAAAAACGATTCATTTATTGCTTATACTTACTTGTGTTTAACTGAGGAAGAGTGTTCTTAAATATTTGTCTTTAACTATAATTTTGAAACTGTCACTTTCCACCCACAACACATACTACACACTATTGATGTAACGAATGTCATTTTTCAACATTGGCGAATGCGAATACGGACATGTGCTATCGACATTCGCGAATGCGAATGCGAATATTCAGTACTTCTTTTAAATTTGGCGCTAATTATTACCGTGTCCGTTGCGTCGTTACTTATTATTATTTATAGTCAGAAAATATATATGTATTTATAGTTTATGGCAAGAGAATAGAACATTTGTTTGATCATTATTTTATTTTTTTATTTTTTTATATATTTGTTACATTACATTGTTGTGGTTACATAACATTGAAAACTTAAGTAATAACTGATAAAACTATTTTAGAGGAGACAGAATTTGTTTTTGTTTGTTTATTGTGCAATAAAAAATTGTTTCATGAAATATTTTTTTTTTTAGCTTCACGCTTTTATCCCGCATATTGCAGGGTAGGCAGAGGGAACTGCAGGAACTATATGAACCTAGTGTTAAGACACTCCGTTGCTTAGTTCCTGCTTTCTCCGTCCCCATTCATGAAATATGAAGAATTTTACTATTTTTTGTATAATAAACACAAAAAGTAAATTGATTTCGATTTTAATAAAGTATTATCGTCGTCAAATTTTTATTTTTATAACATTAATTATTCGAAATACAACCGCAAAAATTTGTGAATGCACATTTTTAATGTGCAAAAATTCGCGAATGCAAGTATTCGTTATAGCACTACTACACACACATAGGTATATTTATAACGAATACATAATCTATCATTATTTTATTATATCAAGTAAGATATTTACATGTGAAAATAATACAAGCTTATTTAATTCTGTCTCTTACAACTCAACGCCCTAGAATATTTCTAATAATATAGTCATAAAGTTACCTCCATTCAATTCGTGTTAATTTCTTATATTGTACGAAAACAAAAACTAATACATATTTTTCTTTTTTCAGATCTAGAATTTTCTTTGCAACTACAAACAAAGCAGGGAAAGTTATCGAAGATATGTAAGGTAAACATATACTCCTTACAATAATTACATAATAACCTTTAATTTGTTATACAATTATATTCCAGATATAAATCAGTTTAATTATAATTCTAAGACAACGTTCCCTCGAGTATTAATTCCCTTAATAATCTCCTTTTACTTAATTTTTATCTAAGCCTTTTTAATTTACTCAAACCTCTATATTTCGTTATGTAAACAGGCTATATAATAATATATTGAAAACATAAAAGATCTATTAAATTTTCTTTCCTCCAGGCTCCAAACTCTCTAAGGTCAAGCCATTGAAACGATAACGTAAAAAGTAAAACTGCCGAAGCCTTTAAAGAAAAAAGGTGTATTGAATCGGAATCCGGCATCCTTTCGAGGAACACTCGGCATAATGCTATCCATTCGTTTATTTTGTCCCACACTTCGAATATTATATTTTCATAAAACGAAATATTTCAATAATATTTTAAAAGCTTGGAAGGGATATGAATAAATAACCTTTACTTAATGTTTGACTGGGAAATGGTCTGACTGAAAAAAACATTTTGGTTAGTTTGGATGGATAGTTTGGTGTTTAGATGGAAAGATTTGTTTCTTCGTAGAGCTTTTCTAGTTCTCTTATACCTAGTTCTACATTCATCATATCATGCTTATACAAGCATTGCAAACCTAGATTTTTCTATATCTTTAGTATCTTACCTACTACAGTGACTTTATATTGAGTAAAAATCGAAATAGTGTCAATGAATGTCGCTTCCAGTAGCTTAGAATTAATTTTCCGATAACAATTAAGATTTCATTATTACATATACAGCTAGCTAGTAACACATAGATATTAATTCTGTAAACCTTTTCCTATAAGTATTTATGAACAATACAAGTAATCATTACTATTTAAATGTAAACTTATCTCCGTTTTAATTATATAGTAAAAAACTTAACATCGTCAACGAAAATATAAAAATGAAATATATACTATAGAAGCACTCTTGCTTCATTCACAGATGTATATATTTATATGAATGCTAGAAAACTCAGCAAGCTGTACGTGGAGAGGTATCGCTACGGCTTTAATTAATTACTATCTAGTAAGGGCTTATGAATAAGCTGGCTAAGTGTAACTGAAGGATGTCAGTTTACATACGCTCACGGAGCTTATTACTGGTTAAATGCTTGTTATAGGACTATATATATTTTATTGAATGCATTTACGGAAAATTGTAATTTTCTACCTCCATTTAAGTGGAGCTTTTAGTAAGAAATTGAAGAGTCTAGTCTCGTAAGCTCTAAGTGTTTTTACGTTTGGTGGTATGAATGAGTATAAGAGGCTGTCGTTACTTATTCACTATTTTAATTTTTAAGTTCTTTAAGTACTAAAAACTACTAAATTCTTACTTAAATTTGTTTATAATTTTTAAATTTATATTAATTCGACATGTTATAAACACTGTTTTATAAGAATTTTCAAAAATAACAGTTTATAAAGTCAAAATCTTTAAACAAAACAAACAAACGAACATAACTTACACAAGTAAATAACAGCGCGTGCGCGTGCGCAGTATAAGAGCATTGGATTCGCGCCGGCCGTGAGCGAGCCTAATGCGCGGCGCATTTAATATGCCACTCACGCATTCTGTTACTATTTTCCTCTGTTATTATTGTTATGCTTACATTTTACATTATATATGTCTAAATATAATTTTAATATTTTATATATATTGTTATATATTAAATACTTGACCTCGTTTTGTACTATATTTGTTCTCGTATTCGTTACCGTATTTAATTGGTTAATTAAATTAAATAATACAGTAAATTAAATTTGAATACACGTTAAAGTTCATGAAAAAGCTATATTTAACGTTTTGATTACTTAAAGAAAATCGCATCTCTTGAAAACTTAGGTTGAAATTTCTTTTGCATTAACTTTTTTTATATGTTGTTGTTCTTTAACTATTTTTTCTATCATCAGTGTTGATCAACACTTTAAAAATAATAAAAATGTTTTAATAAGCTATATTTTAGAACCTCAACTTGTAAAATAAACATTATTATTATATATAAATAAACCGTTAGTATTATTTTATACGACGCGACGTTTAGAGTAGACGTCTCGTACATGAACTACGTCGTCTGAATAGAAATGTATAGCTTTTGTTTGTTATGCAATTCATAGTAAAGTATGAAAAATACATTATAATATTTTAATTTCATTAAATTCCGTTGTGGCGCAGAGGCGTAAGCGTCTGCCTGTAAACGCGGCGGTTTATGGGTTCGATTCCCACTTGGGGAAGATGGATTTTTCGATTTCCATTTTCTTCGCTCTGGAAACTAGGCAAGGTGCGGCGTTGAGTTCCGCCACTCAACACGCAAGGCCTCGGAAAAGGCAGAAAGCGGGGACGGAGAAAGCAGGGACTAAGCAACGGAGTGTCTTAACACTAGGTTCATATAGTTTCTGCAGTTCCTCTGCCTACCCTGCAATGGACGGGATAAAGCGTGAAGCTATAAAAAAAATTCATTAAGATATTTTATATAATGTATATTCGTATGAAATTTTCTAAATATTATCGTGACATTGTGGAATTATCTTACTGTCCCTCGTTAAGGCTTTTTTGACCATTCATTGATTCTTAATCACGGAATATTCGTTTTGCTTCGTACTATGTATATTGTATTAAAGCTAGAGATATTTTGTGTATAGTTGCGAAACTTAACGCCGCATAACAAGAAATGAAATTAATACAGTTTTCTTTATTTATTAATTTCTAATGGAATATTTAATGAAATTTATATTGATTTCTCTTGTAAACGAGTTTCTCGGTTCTCCCGACGTACCTACTATTGAGAGTTACGGGAAAGTAAAAAATGGTACTATTAGCAAGCAAATTAGCCCGAAAATTTTAGTACGTCTATATTTTTTAATTACATAATAAAATCTATGTTAAGATATTCTAGTTTTATACAAATTACTAAATTTTAGATATAAGCTACTTGCATTGTATGGATGAAAGTTCATAAACTGCATTCGTTTCATTAAGATTATTTATATACAACCTACAACATTTAATACAAATAAAACTAGTTACTTGCCCACATTCTAGTGCATTTCCCTGTTCAATATCGACTATCGAGACGTAGGCGAAGTGCATTACTAATTTTAGTGTCTTGGATATGTTTATGATGAATGACTTGTAAACGAGACTGGTTTGTGAGCTTAATTTCCCATTTGGTGTGGCTAAAGTATTTAATTGTTTAATATCGGTCTTTTCCACTGTTCTCCACAACTAGGCAAGAACGAACGAACGAAGAAGAGAACGGGATATTTTAACACTTAGTTTTCGCGATTCCTGCGATAAGCTCTGCCAAACCTGCTATGAGCGGGATAAAGCGTGAAGCTAAAAAAATAATGTGTACAATAAAATAAATGCACCCAAAGGTAAAACAGTATGTTCTATATTTTTCATACTTTTCATAATACTTCAAGAAACTGGGTGACGGATCTCAACAGAAGTGGTGTGTACTTATATATGATTGTTACATATAATTGAACACACTGTATTCTTTCTATTCTAGAACGTGGTACTTGTGTCCGTATTCGTTTGATATATACAGCTGTATACATGCAATATTTTAAAACCCCTTTTATTATAAACTTGTACTAAAAGAGTAGCGCTTACAGCGGCTATTATCTGTAATATTCTGTTACAAGTTATTTATAAAATGGTTCTTGTATATTTCTTTCTAGTTTCATTTATAAATTCTTTTGAAAACTAGAACCTCGTAATCGGTACATCCTTCATGGTATACTTTAGATGCATAACAACTACTTGCATGCATTTATGTGTTTTTATTTTGACTCTTTTTTCTATTCATGCTAATATCTCATACTAATGAAGATATAAAAATAAATAAATCTATTCTAACCAAGAAATAAAATTATTATAAATTTCATTAACAGTACTTAGGATTAGTCAAATCATATGAAAGAATTCTAGATACATAGATCAATAAATATAATTTTTTAACACAAATTAGAATACCATACCCTTTAACAGCTTTACAACAAACCCACAAAACAATCACAAAGTAACTAAAAATGCAAATAAGGCAGGAATTATAAATATAACCGTAATCCATCGGCGATATCAATACATCTTATCGCACAGCACGGTTATACATCAGGGCTTCCATAAAAGGCTAGTTCGATAGTCGTCCAGATAAATTTTATTTATTCCTTCCATTTGCTTATCGTGGGAGCACATTTTGATTTTAATATAAAGGGATTGAAACCACTGGCGGATTTTAATACACCTGCTTCTATAGGGATTATGCACATCGTATGAAAGAAAAGTTTAAGGGAGAAGAGGTGCGCGTGATAATCGAACTATATTTTTGGCTAAATTATATTAAAAGACGGAAAGCAGGGAACCTACCTTAATAGTAGGTTCCCATAGTTACTGAGGTTCCCTCTGCCTGCTCTGCCATGTAAGGGACAAAGGGTCAAGCTATTAAAGAAAAGATTTACTATAGAAACAACAAAAGTATTGTAACATTATTGGATAATCCTGGAACTAATAAATAAAAATGGAGTGAAAATCACTTAAAAAAAATCGATTTTATCTAAACAGTAAACTTAATTTTCATATTAATTTCAAGTTAATTTCTGCATAGAACAATAATAATTGTAATACAATTATAGTAATATATTTCATCCGCCGTCTCTCTCAAATTGGTGCCATAAATCCTCTCAACCTCTTGAAGCAAAGGAAATAGCAAACTTTCACGATCTCACGACCGGCGCGAGCGCATTCTATTTAAATATCCAGTACTTACTTGCATAGGGACCGACATTAGCGGTGTTAATATTTCATGAAGAACTTCAATTTGAAATTCAATGCAGTAGATAGCTGCGGTTTTATTTTGCATATTTGCACGAAATATTTGTATCTGCTATATAAGGAACTTTAGTGGGTAAGGCTATTGAATGGGAGGGATTTTGGTTAATCTGTAAACTTAGCACGATATATATTTTTAAACATAGAATTAATAATATACTAATTACATGTTTACACATGAAGACATGAGTGGATGAAGGGGATATGATACAATTTGAAATGAGGAGATAATGGACATTTTATTGTTAAATATGTACATAACTATTTGCGCCAAATTGTAGTTAATATAATGAACTACTAATATGAAGTGTAAAGATAAGATAAAGGTACACGAATTAGTATTTATTAAATAAACTATGTACATAACTCTTTCATTCAGCATAAAAATCGGTTTTTACAAAAAAAAATTACATAACCCCTTCATCCACTCATGTCTTCATACATAGATTAAAATATATATAAAAGTCGCGTGTTATGTATTGTAAGTGATGGTAACAAATCATAAAGTAGAATTATGAATTATGTACAGATTTAAAAATAAAAACTATATTTGTATTTCCAAAATTCGAACCTGTTACCTATCAACCAAATAACCAAATTTAAACGTTTATTCAAGCATATCGACCACATTAACGTAAAACACAAGACCGCATTCACAAAAATAATAAGTTACGAACAATATTTAACATAACGTAACATAACATATGAAATCATCATAAATTTATTAAGTTACAGGCAACATAACGTTCTTTGTCGATAAACTTTATCGATAACCGCAAATTCGATGCTCTCCACCACAACTCTATATAATGTGATAACGCAAATCGTATTCGAGCTCCATTAATCGCATGCAAAAAGTATATCTATTAAATATAAATTGTGGCCAGCCCATAATTATAGACGGCTTTATGATTTCTGTTCATGTTGTTAATAAATTATAGTAATATTGTGCATTTTAGAATTGTTTCCTATTTGGCTAGGACTCTAGTGCTAAGCAGTTACTTAAGCACGTGTCAGTAATAAGAGATGTCGTGTAATATAGATCGTGTAATATACATCATGTGTTTAGTGATTAAAATTATTTTTAGACTTTAATTACATAAATATAAAAATATATATATATATATATATATATATATATATATATATATATATATATATATATATATATATATATATATATATATATATATATATATATATATATATATATATATATATATATATATATATATATATATATATATATATATATATATATATATATATATATATATATATATATATATATATAAAAATTAAAAAATATATTGTTATGGCAACACTTTATACATAGTGTCACTTCTATTGCATTCGTTTTGTCCGTTTCTTTTTCAAATAAAAATAATAAATGAAAAAATTTTCACTAAAGTAATTCCATCTTTTCGAGCGTAAACATCGATTAAGTTATAAATGACGTTTATAAGTGCAATTGGTTTACTAACAAGTTTGTTTTGAAAAAATTCTAAGTCCAATAACTAAAATAGAATAAATGTCACTTAATATTGTTCAAAACAATTTCAAAACCCGCTCGTACAAATTGATTTCTCCATATGAATCTGCATAATGGTTCAATCAAGGACGAATGATTGATTAACGTAGCGACACGCGCCCACTCGGAAGTTTATTTATTGACAAGAATTATATGCGTTGGCAAAACTCGATCTTGCTCTGTATATTTATGGAAGTACCAAGGTGACTTTGACTGTTGATATTGTAGGTTTCTATATATAAGGCTTACATATATTGTTATTGTTGTCTTAATATATAAAGATATATATGTTAAGAAGAACATATCAAAATTTGAACGCAGTGGGTGTATAAAAGGTTCGACGAACCGTGATGAAGAATGCATGGCTTAGTGGCCAGAACGATTAGACGATTCAAGTGTTGCTGCGTTCAAATTTCATATTTTCTTTAGATATTTTTCCATCTTTAGTACCACTTTTACACTTAATAAAGATTGCTTTTCGTTGTATCCTGAAAATAAGTACGCAGGTACGTAGTTACGTAAAAAGATACTCCGTTTTCGACGTTTTTAATTATATAAGTCTTCTTTTCTATAAGTGTAGCTCAGTGCTGTTCTTTAAAACGACAATAAGTAGGGAAGTGTCCATCACATGATGGCCACCATAACTTAAATATGAGGTATCATTTTAACGTCGTATAAAATTATCTTAGAAAATTATTTATATATTGACTTGACATTTATATATATTTATTTTTAATACCTAATTCGGCTTACAATTTCTCCAGTATAGAGTAAAGAGCGTCATTAAATAATTAATTGTAATTCACGTATTCTAAAATATTTACAAATTTTTTTAGAACTATTGTAAAGATTAAAATGAAATGTCATAAACTATCACCGTCGTTTAAAACTGAAGTAGCATGAATTTTTACGACAGTATTCATTATATTAATCGAAAAAATAAATTTAAAAAAGCGGGGAACGTAGTGTCTTGACACTAGGTTCCCTCGGTTCCTGCGGTTCCCTCTGCCTAGCCTGCTATGTGCGGTATAAAGCTTGAAGACAAATTATTATCAGATAGATATTTATTTAAAACCAAAGACTTAATAAATAAAAGCATTAATTTAAACCCTTGTCCAAATCGTAGCCTACTTTAGACCAAACATGTCTCTCGATTAATCGCATCGGAAAATTACGCAAACGAATCTATTCAGTTTGATTGAGGCCACTATGGACGGCGAGAATTGCTCCAATTACCTTTGAAGATCAAGGTCTATTAAGCATTGTTCGGTTTTACGTTATGGGTGAGATGGATATGACATATTTGAAGAGGCTATGAATATATATATATATATATATATATATATATATATATATATATATATATATATATATATATATATATATATATATATATATATATATATATATATATATATATATATATATATATATATATATATATATATATATATATATATATATATATATATATATATATATATATATATATATATATATATATATATATATATATATATATATATATATATATATATATATATATAAAAAAAAAAATTCCAATCGAACCGATATTAGACCTATTTAGATAAATAGTGTCAACCGATACTCTAACGTAATTTCACGTCGTTTGTTTTTTAAACTTGCTTAGTATTGTATTTGTATTTTCAAATTTTGTTCTTGAAAATGTATGATAAGCAATTTAAATTACGAAAGTGGCGTAATTAGGCAGAGGAATTAGAAAAGCCTAGTGTTAAGACACTCCGTTCTCTTTTTTCCGCCTTTCAAAGCATGTTGAGTGATGGAAATCAACGCCGCGCTTAAGTAGTTGCCAAAACTAAGAAAATTTAAATAAAATGATCCATCCACCCCTAGTGGAAATCGAAACCGTCGCGTTTATAGGCAGACGCCACGCCTCTGCGCCATGACGGTCCTCAATTGGTTTTCTTAATTAAAGTCGAGGTTTAAGCTCTATATCATAATTATTTCTTAAACAAGGCATTAAAAAAATATTTATAGATATTTACATTCCAAATTTACAGTAGAGTAACTGATTTAATTCTATTGGCACCACTATTAGTATTCCAGTCATTAATACGTTAACAGAACACATCAAACAATTTGCACAAGCTGTTGCGCCAATGAATGGCGAAAGTAGTTTGATTTGCATACATTGTTGTATTTGTAATATTTCTAGCTCTTAACGAAAAGGCTGTTCTGGCGTTGTTAAATATCAGCAGTTAGACAAGGTTAAATGCATACATAAACTAAGCGGTATTCTTGATTATAGCTGGAAATGACTATAAATTACTCAAAAATAACTTTTTTTTAGCTTCACGCTTTACACCGTACATGTCAGGGTAGGCAGAAGGAACTGCAGGAACCCAGTGTTAAGACACTCCGTTGCTTTAGTTCCTGCTTTCTCCGTCCCCGCTGTCCGCCTTTTTCGAGGCATTGCGTGTTTAGTGGAGGAACTTAATTCCGCGCTTTGCCTAGTTGCTAAAGCGAAGAAAATGGAAATATAAAAATTCATCTTCCCCGAGTAGAAATCGAACCCAGAAACCGTCCCGTTACAGGCAGACGTAGCGTCTCTGCGCCATGACGGTCCTTGCTTGAAATCTTAACTTTAAGCTTATGTTATACCTTTTAAGTAGAATTCCGTCATTCTTAATATAACATTTGATGAAAAGTAAGAATTCAAATGATTTTGAATGTATGTTTTGTTTTATTTTACTAAATTTACACAAAATTAGTGGAAGTTTAAAATTTTGCCACTGAGCAACTGTTACGGACAATGTATCAGTCAAACTTTACGAATATTTTCTTAAATACAACAATTAGTATAGAATATTCAATTTATAAGGTTTCAACGTTACACGAAGCCCGTTTAGTGCGACACAGTCTATTTGTGTTGAAATTTCTACTAAAATTTTTTAAATTAAGCTGTTTTCCACAATTCTTGTAAGTTTACAATTAAACTCTATATAAATATAGTTCAAATATATTCAAGGTATCTTGTCCAACGAAAAATAGCACATAAACAATTAATAATCATATTTATTTTAAGAAAAGTAAAGAGTTATTAGTACTAAATGAATACATAATCTAGTCTAAAATTTAAATCTACTTGATTAATCGAAGTACAAAGTATATGAAAGACAGTAATCCTTCAGTTACTTTGTGCTTACTATGGGTATGACTATGGGATAACTATGGGTTCTATTCTAAATAATAACATCGAAATAAGAAGACCATGAATTACATAATATAAATCATGCTAGAGCAGTATATCAGATTACTACACCTTTCAAAATAGGCCGTTGCCTGTATGTAAGCCCCGATTGATAATTCCATTGCTTTTGTAGTTTTTGTTTGTGGGGTAGTCTTAACCCCACTTTCCGCCCTTTTTTTGGTAATACGTGTTGGGTGACGGAACTAAACACCGCGCTTTGCCTAATTTCCAGAGCGAAGAAGATGGAAATAGAAAAATCCATTTTCCTCGAGTGGGAATCGAACCCACAAGCCGTCGCATTTACAAATAGACGCTACGCCTCTGCACCACGATGGTCCTCGACGGACGGAGGCAACAGGGAATAAGCTACAGAGTGTCTTAACACTAGCTTTGTATGGTTGCTGCAGTTCACTCTGCCTACCCTGCCTAGTACGGGATAAAGCATGAAGCTAAAAAAAATCTAAGGCTACCCTACCCTACTACCCTAGAAACAGAATCCCAACTATATATATACATACATTAAGTCAAAACAATAACTTTATATGGCGACAGGCAATCCAACGATTTCACGGTCGGTGTGTACGCGTCCGTATCGTCCGTAGCACGGCGGTGGCTCGATGCCAATTTACATGTTTTTTTAATAACTCATGTATAGTGTGGAAACTACTTTTATTACTATTTGATGTGAAAGATATCTCTTTTTATTTATCAACGACGATGGATTAAGTTTGCTGGACGAAAACCAATATGTTCGCGTAATATCCTCCCAATTCAAAATAATAAATTGTTTGGGCAATATTCTATTATTTTATATACAGATATAACTATTAGATAGCTCAAGTATCTATATATTGTAACTTAATGCTACTTTTCTTGCCATAAGGACATTGCTCTCTAGTTCTTGAAAATTGAACGCCTCCTTTGTTATGCCAGACTGAAAAGTTCTTATAGTTTTTTTTTGGTTCACATTTTGTCCTGCAATGTATGGTGTATCAAGAATCGAGAGATCTTAGTTTTAAAAACGTAATAATAGTTTATATTTTTAAGAATTTTCAAATTTTAATACAAAGGAATGATAGAAATATACAATACTATACTATACAAAAGAAAATATATAAAAATTTAGACGCAGCATCTCCGTAAGAAGATCCTCATACAGATATGCTAGCAACGTAATAAATTGTAAAAAGCATAAAAGAATTTCGACGCAGCGTGATGAAGAACGCATGGCTCAGGCAGCGCTGCGTTTAAATTTTCATGTTTTGCGTAAGCATTACTCCATTTTCTGTCACATTTTAAAATATTATGCGTTCAGTGGTCGAAGACCTTGTCCTAGAAAAAACTAAATCAGTAAATTATTTTCTTTATAAACTATTAAGGAGCTTCTCTATAAGTCAAGTAAGATAGCACAAAAATTACATTACTTAATCAAATGTCTAAACTAACTATATTTGGAGTTGCTTAGAGCTCTTGCGATATGGATTATCGCGAGTGACCTTTCCCGGGCATCTAATGTCAAATAAAGGTTAGGTCATCATTGTTCATACAGTACATTAGTTTCTTGTTAGAAGTGTAGCTTTAATTTAACGTTTAGTTATAGTTTCAGATGACCAGACACAATTTTCCTTTGCTTTTTTTCATATATCATATATTTTTCATATACATTCTAAGCTTTGTATAAAAGATAACATTCTCAAACATCACTGCACAGTACAGTGCATATAAAATCGCCGTATCGCAATAAAAATATAAATGTAAATTGCAGCATGAACAAGATGCATTCCTCTCGTAAAACCTGGTTGCACAACAATGGCGAGTGGAAGTCTGCCAAACGTCATAAATGCTGGATGCAGTGCCGCCGACTATTTGATTTAAGTACTCTATTATTAAGTGGACATCATTTATCTCGCCTCATCAAGCTTCCGGTGCAGCTTCGTTCAAACAAACGGTGGTTCGTAGGAAATATAGAAAAGCTTTTTGGAATTATACCCTTTCAAAGTTATTCTTTATTTTTTTGTACAAAACAAACTAAACTCATGTTTTAAAATGACGCTTAAAATAAACTAAAAATGTAGACTAAATTTGAATTCGAATCTGCGCTTTTCAGTTATTTTCTGGAGTACAATATTATATCATCCTTTATCCAATCGCGTCAGCTTCAATATAATATAATCATAAATAAAGAACTTTTGAAACTTTTACAGTGTCTGAAAGTCGAGCTTTACGCTCATATCCGTGGACTACATCTATTGTTTATAGTTTATCTGTAAGTCTTACACTGCACTTAATTCCATACTGCCTTGCTTTATTACGTATTTAAAATGAAAAGCTTACAAGAAAATCATTTAACAAGTATGATGGAGTGTCTTAACAATATTTGTCTACTAACCTGGCAAAATAAGAAAGTTTATAAATAAATATTTTCACGTTTTCTGCATACAGCAGGGTAGAAAAAGAAAACCTAGTGTTAATTAAAGTGACGAACTTCTGAAAATATCTTTTTAACGGGAACTGAACCCATAATTATCCAAAACTGCACCATAATTGCCTTCAAAATAAAATGACGTCAAAATATTACAACAAAATTATTAATTCCATACAAACTCTTTGCTAATCTCCATAATATTATAAATAAATATAATACTTTAAAAATTATAGCTGTCGTATATAAATAAACAAAAATACATTAGAATATATCGATTATCTCGTTAGCACGTGGGCATCACTATCTCAGCTGATTTACAGTGACGTTCGCCGTGAGTTATCGATATCGACTCGCATTTCTCGTTTGCATCGGGTTTTGTTGTAATGGCGTGAATATTTTAGCTTATTATTTGCATTTTAATATCGATATCGAATTCATGGAATATTTTATTCTTTTTAATTTTTTGTTTTTCCTGTTGGTTTATGTTTAATTTTATCTGTAATAGAAACAGTTTTTAATATTAATATGCCATTTGATTACTTGAGTTTGTATGAGATCCGTTGTGGCGCAGAGTTGCATCGCCTGCCTTTAAACACGACGGTTTGTGGGTTCGATTCTCACTCAGTGAGAATGGATCACTTTAATTTTCTTCGCTCTGGCATATAGACAGGCGCAGCGTTGAGTTTCGCCACTTTTTCTTAAAATAAAGCGTGAAGCTAAAAAGAACAAAGAATCTTTTTATACATAGATAAGCATATAGAATAATAAAAAGAAAAAAATACAAATAATTATATCTTTCGTGAGTTAATAAGGTAGTGTCAAAACACTCCGTTTTCATAAATGGGTAATCGAACCCATATCTACGCCACCATGTTGGTACGTAACACTATTATCATTTTCTTACAAAAGAATCCCTATTCTAATTCTATTTCTTATACTTAGATAAAAGAACAAGTTAAGTAATAACAACAAACTCGCTATAATAATAATAATTTAGATTAGCTGAACCGAAAGTATATATTAGCAGTCTTAATAAAATAAACAGAAGCCAGCGTCCCGAGTACTATCTGAGCGAAACCAGACTCAGGTGTGATTATGTAATGAATTGTATGCTATATGTATAGAGTATATAAGAGGGTAGCCTATAGCCTAGTAAGGTTATGTGAGAGAAAAATTTTGAGATTTTATTGAAAATAATAATTGTTTTTTATTTTGTTTTATTTTATAAATATAAGACTAAATAATGTTGAAAAATAATAGAGATATAATAATGACGTACTATGAATGGATGTTTTGACTCTACTACTAGGCTGAGAGAATTATTGACATAGCGTATTTATATATATATATATATATATATATATATATATATATATATATATATATATATATATATATATATATATATATATATATATATATATATATATATATATATATATATATATATATATATATATATATATATATATATATATATATATATATATATATATATATGTAATATGTAATTTTGCTTATATCAAGTGCGGTTAGATGTAAGCTTCTTACACGTGGGAAGCCTACATTCAGTACTGGATAACAATAGGCCAAAAAATGCTACTATTTTTTATTATAAGATATTTCATTCGTTTTCACTTCAATATTTTGATGCACATGACAAGAATTCTCAGTCTCCCAGTAGATTCATTTAAGACAGTAAATTAAAATTAAAAAAAAAAGTAATTTAATACTATAAGTAACATTATTGAAAATCCTATGAATATTCCATAAAGCGGAGACGGAGAAATTCAGGGATTAAGCAACGGAGTGTCTTAACACTAGGTTCATATGTTTCCTGCAATTTCCTCTGCCTACCCTGCAATATGCGGTATAAAGCGTGATGCTAAAAAAAATATAACATTTTTAAATTATATTAATACTTACGAGTATAACCACACCTCTACTATTAACATAGCTGCAGTGATGCATGCATGAGTAAAGTGTATACCATGCTATGACTATTATAATTAGCAAGCGATTTGATTTGAGTGTGCATAAAAATTAGATTTTAGCACAATTTATTAGCATAAATCGGTACATTTATTGCTTAATAGCGCTCTTAAATTATGATTCATTTTAAACACAATATAATATAGTTATGAATCTATTTTCAGAAGAGAGTAGTCTTAGACTATGAAACAATGAAATTAAATCAATACTCTAAAATATTATTCTTAAGTGATTACGCTCAATACATATGGTATACGTGTGTTTCGATCTTAATATGTATAAACTAGCCACTTCTGATTTCTAACAATAGATTTTCTTATAAATATATTAAAATTCATTATATAAATTTAAAATTTGTTTCTCATATATAATAAAATAGCCACAATTAAAATAATCTCTATACAAAATTCCCTTCAAATAATTTGTATACATTCATAAACGCACTTTTAGAATGAATTGTAAATTAAAAACAGATGAAACATTAAAATACAATTTTATAATAGATAAAAGGTTAGCCCTTTGAATACTGTACGTACGCTCAATAAACTGTACTTACATTAAACAAATCAAAAACAAGCTTTTAAAAATGAAAAACAGTTGAAAAAAAACAATTAAAAAGCTACTAAAAAGCTCATTGAAAAAGCTCTATTGCGCGTAACGGGGAGCTTTCATCTTAGACGTCTAAATAACATGAGCAAGACTCAATCTGCATATTGTCATCGAACATCTCGCTGTTATGCCATACCAGCTGTCAAAACCGTTTCACGACGACGCTTGCTGCATGTATAACGATATTTTGACGTGGCTGCGGCCTCTGCATTAGACAGTTGGGAATACAGAACGTACGGAATGGGTTATGCATAAAATTTTGAAGCCACCGCGACCCGCCCTCTTAAATAGTGAATGAAATAAGCTATAATACCCGAGGATAGGGTTCAAATAATAGAATGACTGAATGATCCAAAAGAAACAAAAGGAGGCTCGCTCTAAAAGAGATGGAAAATGTAAAAGGCTATAAAAGGAATATGCAAGGCACATGCAAATTACGCTTTGTCTGATGTGAAATGTTAATAAAGTTATATAGAAATGCTTCTAATTATGTCCGAGGAGTCTTGTGCGAGCTTTTGGAGTTTACGTTGAATTTGAGTTACGTGTTCAATAAAGAGGGGAGCTTTAAAAGACTACATAGTAAAAAAAGCTATGAAAATCAATATTGAAAGCAAAAAAAATACTGAAACATAATTTTTAATACAAAGATTTTCCACATTTATCTACTGCAATTTTTATATATAGATATTAAAGTAAACACACAAGTTAATATTTGATCTAGTTGTAGAAGTACGTTTCTAAAAAAATCCACAATTGTGTATACTTCTGAATATTTTATATGACGTACGTTTATCAGTTGTTATCTTGTATTTTCCTTATGGAAATATCGTATTACGTCCGTTCAACGTTCATATTAAACAAGTTGAATTCTTAAGCATCTAAGAAATATGGATAAAAGTAATTTTAATATAAAAATTATTACCAAATTTATTTTTGATAATTAATAAATCACACCAAAGAAATGTTATGACTAGATATAACTCAAATGCATTGTGACGCAGTGTGACTGGGTTTAAATATAAGTGGATCGTCGATTCGACATCCGTTTAAAAAATTAATTTTTATACCACCAATATAAACTGTCGAATTCGTGTGGAAAATGTATAGATGGTAAGGTTATCACCTCTATGCATACTCTGATATAAATCGTATACAAAAATAATAATAATAAATGTACTTTATTGCACAACTTAATGAAACAACATAACAATTAAAAAAATAGTGACCTTATCGTTAAAAGCGAGGCAATATGTGGTTGTTGGAGTTGTATAACAATAGGCGGTGCATTAAAATAAAATATATACTAATAAATACATGAAATATATAATTGACATATGTACAGACATACATACACATACATACATACATGTATACAAAGTAATATTAAAAATAAATTAAAACCTATAAATGATAATTAAATAATTTGGTTTTGATCTATTATCATATTTTTCATTTTCGTCGACAAAATAGGAGCTTGAAATCAAAAGATAAAATGTTTATGTGTATTTTAATTATTTTTAAAATAGTTATCCACCTTAACAAAAAAATAAAGCGGGAACGTAGAAAGTAGGGACTAAGCAACGGAGTGTCTTAACACTAGGTTTCCATGGTCCCTGCAGTTCCCTCTGCCTACCCTGCCATGTGCAGGATAAAGCGTGAAGCTAAAAAAAAAAAATTAATATGCGCCTCATCGACACTGTCCAACACCAAAAATTTGTGTCATAAATTCAATTGGCGAAATATAAGCAATTCAATAACTTAAATAAATAAATGGTTTATTTAAGAAACTGTTAATTGTTTAAATGCAATCTGATATTATTTTAACGAATCCGCTCCGAACGATGGCCTCACCGGATATTGGAGCTTCGTGTCGGCGTGTAAATTAAAAATTCCAAAAGAGACTGTATTATGTTATCATGTTTATTTTGTGCACTAAGCTACGTTCTAAGAGAAAACAACGAATGCAATAGGTAACTTACCGTTCTTTAGAGTCAAAGCTATCTTCACTCATTATCTCGCTGGAAATATTTTATATTTTTACTTGGTATACTGTAAAAATGAAATTTAGATATCTATTTACTTTTAGTTTTTTGACATAATAATGTAATAATAATATACAATATGTTAAAATTTATTTTATATATTCTGACATATTATTTCGTTGTCTTTTTAAACGTAAAACGTAGAAATTAAGCCTAGATTCTGCTTAAATACTCTGCCATGGTCACTATTTAAATTGTAAAGATTTATCATACTAAGTAATTCCTAATACTTTTTTATAATATAAAAATAGATAATAATCTTTTATTTTTTCTAAACCTGGGAAAATTTTCTTTGTACCATTCCATTGTGTAAGATTTCATTTCCTTAATCTAATAATACCCGTATAGAAGTAACTTTAAAACTTGCAATCAACATTTCCATTCAAAATTTTAAAGAGAAACAACATAAGCGTTTGTAAAAACAAAATGTTATAAAAAGCTTTAAGCTAATAATGTTTTTTTTAGTTTCATCGTTCATATATTATATATATTACAAAATATAAGATATGTTAAATCGTATTGGTGCGTCTAGCGGGTTGCATGGAGAAAGATTCGTGAAATGTCACTCCTTTCTTCATTACCTGAGGCCGAGTGTACAAATTTTCATTTAAATCTATTCAGTCAATGTGAAAATTTATAATAATATTTTATAGATATATATATTACAACTAAGGCGATATTTATATATATTCACATAATTTTGACTCGATCGAGAATATTGTATCTTTGCCTACAAAACAAAGTTTATTTTCATATATTATATAGAAAGACATATACAGTATATATTTACATTGTAATAGCATTACAAATTCTTGTATGCTATCCACATTTCTTGGCAGACGTAATATTTCACCGTCAGCCATGCTAGTGCTTCTATTTATACCAATACGTAGCTTTCGCAAACCCGCGGTGGCCGGCGCGGCGCCCTAATGTCCAAACTATTGATACGCTAAAACTACACGATATATACTGAAATACGAATAAAATACATCTAAAAACGTTTTAGACGAAGCACAATATGTTATGAGGACTGTCGTGGCGCAGAGGCGCAACGTCTGCCTGTAACGCGACGGTTCTGGGTTCGATCCCCAGTCGGAGAAGATGGATTTTTCTATTTCCATTTTCTTCGCTCTGGCAAACTAGGCAAAGCACGGCGTTGAGTTCCGCCACTCAACACACAATGCCTCGAAAAAGGCGGAAAGTGGCGATGGAGAAAGCAGGGACTAAGCAACGGAGTGTCTGAACACTAGGTTCCCACGGTCCCTGCAGTTAAAAAAAAGAATATGTTAAAGCCTTGTAAATTATTTCGATTTTATTATATATTAGTACTTTATTTCTGTGTAAGTAAATTTAAAATAATCTTAAGTATAATTGTAGCTTTGAATTTCTTAATAAAATTATTATAAGCTCAGTTACTGAAACGCTTTTCCACTTAAATGGAATAGTTAAGTGAAATAAAATGATATCCATTACAGATTTTATCCAGCACTATTATCCTTTATCCTTTGGCTGTATCTTGAGAGAGGAAAATGCCTCAGCTTTAACTATGAACCGTTTCGTAAAGATGTCTTCGGCTCCATTAGACAGCATCCAGCTTTGTCTGGGAGCCTTTGTTCGAACCAATTAGTAGTGAGTTAGAATACCTTGCTCCTACTATTATTGCTTAATAGATTATGGCTCACCCGACTCCTTTACTTTATCTTAAGCTTTGCTAGAATTTGAAATTTATTCGTCTATTTCTATGATTTAAGTAATACTTAAGAACTCAGAATGGTTTTAAATAAAAAATTGAACTAAATATCTTAAATTAACACTTTAAAATGTTTTCTTTTAATTTTCATAGATTTTACGCGTTATGTGAATTAGACAAATAAGCAACATACATCCCTCGATACTTCAATCTGTCTTTTATAACAACTAATATCCGCTTTTTTATATTTTCCTCAACCGGAAATCAAATCCGTAACCTTCGCTTACTTAGTCAATGATTATCTATTGATCTATATTTTTCTCACAAAATCTTAAGATTATACTAGAAAACTGTAAAAAATCATTACCTCATAACTTGAACATGAATGACGCATCATTGTATAAGTTTAGTCCTGATCATTTTTCATCTTCCTGACTGTACTGAAGCAAAACGTATTACGAAGTACGTGTACCAACGAAGTGATTAGCTTAACTGCTTTATTAATAGCTTATTTGGTTGTTATTTGGCCGCTTGTCTTGTATACGGCTGGATGGCTGGATGTAGAGACCGAATTTTATTAGGAAATATTCTTCGCATGGATGAACATGTTAAACTTTCAATTCGATGATTTTACTTTGTAGAATCCATTTAATAATACTTGTTTATAATATAATGTACTTACGATATACCTTCGTGACTTAGCGGCAACGGTCTGTATAGATCAGTTGTGAGTTCGATTGCTACCGGGAATAAAGAATAATTGAAAACAACACAAAATAAAGCTTTAAGTTTCGCCGTTTAACATACAATGTTAGGAAAATTACTCTGTACCCTGCTATATAAGTATACAGTGTGAAGTTAAAAAATCACATATCCGAACTAAAATAAAGCATTAATTAATTTTTCGAAATAAAGTTAAACTATAGCATAAGAGATAAAAAGTTTATAAATTCTAACAAAGCAAAAATTGTATGAAGCATATTAGATTTTTGACGTAACGTAATGAAGAGCGTATGGCTTTGTGGTCAAAGCATTTTTAGATATGTTATATTACCTGGTTCATGTCGCCCTGTCGTCATAATTCCTTGGTAAACATCAAATTGTGATTACTCGACGAACAATATAATTGAAATCCAAATAAATCTAGCAAACAATTCAATGTCCTGAATTCTAAAATTAATTCAACAGAAACTAAAACAAAATTCATAACATTTATAACAAAAAGGTTTATTTCACTATTTGTAATTATTCGCAAGTGAAACTGAGCCTTCCTTTGTGAGTTTCAACTAGGATATTCTAGCATTATACAAAGCATTTCAGAGCTTGCTTAATTAGATTTGAAATTCTAAGAACTTCTGGTACATGGCTGTTCGTGCTGACTTCAAGGTGGTCACCTTTGAGACCTATTTGTATGGTATATGTCCTAGATATATATGTATATGTACTTATAGCTATGTTTTATTTAAATATGAGATGTTTAATGTCTAACAATAGGAACTGTAGAGATAAAAGATAGAAATACTGTTATCCGATAAACAGCTTAAAGCTTAGCATTCTGTATCTCCAAAAGAAAAAAACACCTTTATATCACTTTGTTGTCCGTCTGTCCGTCAAGATCATTTACCTCAACATCTCGTAGACGTCAAGCTGAAATTATTTAATATACAAGAGCACAGTCCCTTAGAGCATAGAAAAATGTAATTCAACGCAATCAAAAGACACGATACTATATGTTGGCGTTTATGGTTTAATTTTGCCACGTTTTGTTAGGAAAATTCGCAGCATAATCAAAACCTATCGGGTAATTCCCGTTGTATTGTTATTAAATATAGCAAAAAGTAAAAATTTGTATGTATATCACAGGAAAAACAGTGTTATTTTTCGACCGCCTGCTAATTTAAGTTTGTTATTATTATAAATTTTACTTCTTATTTAGATAAAATTATAAATAATACAGAACCCTTGGTGAATGAGTTTAACTCACACTTGACCGATTTTTATGATCACGAAGTTATTAAAAGTCCATAAATTACATCTTTTAAGATCTTGTAGAGGTTATTAAATTTATTCCTAAATGAGTATATATCGCTTACTTTGAACCTGTTATTTTTAAATAAATTGAGCTGAATGGAGTAAAAATGTAGTTTTATCGTTGACAAGCCTGTGAAAAATGGTACATACTATGTATATATGCGATACAACAAAATATATTGACAATAAGTTTTATATTATTAGATTTTTAGATTTAAAAAATACTCGGCAATCCAATATAGCTCATGCGATGAAATGTTATAATATTTTTTATATAAATATATAATAAATGTTATAGGGTTCTGTAGTCAAATGAAAAAATACAGAACCCTTATAGATTCGTTAATTCTATTTGTCCGTCCAGTATTTCCCTGAAATTATAAGAATTACAGTGTTATTTATTTATTTATTTATTTATTTATTTTCCACGTAGAATCAATAAGATGATCACTTGTGTACGTCAGATAGAGCGAACGGAGGAGTGTCAAAGGAGCCCAATTTGATAGTAAATATCGAATTGAGCCCCTCTGAAACCTACACACTCCATGACTTAAAACTAAGGTTACGAGGGTTCCAAGCGCGGCCTGGTGAGAAGAGCCCACAACAAACTTAGCCAGTCATTCCGCACATTTATCAGTTAAAACTTGATAAGTACTATATTCCATGAGCCACATTAAAATTTTCATACAAAAATTTATGAAATCCATACATACATATATGTAGCTATATATAGGTTTTCAATGCATATTAACAAGGTTTTATTTTCGAAACTTTCAGCTTGTACGAAAGAGATTTCCAAAGAGATAATGATGTGCACAAAACTAGTGACTTAACGGTAGATTTCTCATCCGTCTAATTTACGGAAGACATAGTAAAATAATAAAATATAAAACGGAAATACTATATAATATTATATAAAAAACCATATAGAAAATAACTCTAAATCTAACTCATACACTATTAAAAGCCTGAACCAGTGGCGTGTACGTTCCGAACAAAAAGGTGCGGACACGTCCGAACTCCACGTGAGTTATGGTCGCCTGGTACAGCCGCGTGATATTTTTAACGAAACTCATAAATGAAATTTATGTTAAGAACAAACGTATAGTAGCCTAGGGTATGTATATAAAGATATATGGCTTTAAATTGACTTATTTCGTTCATATAATGTATTCTTGCTACTGAGCTTTTAGTTTTTGTTGTTCTAAAGCTTTTATAAAAAGTAAATGTAAGTGTTGAGGACCGTCGTGGCGCAGAGGCGTAAGCGTCCGCCTGTAAACGCGACGGTTTGTGGGTATGATTCCTCCTCGGGGAAAATGAATTTTTCTAATTTCATTTTCTTCGCTCTGGAAACTAGCAAATCGCGACGTTGAGTTCCGCCATTTAACACGCAATGCCTCGAAAATAGCGGAAAGCGGGGACGGAGAAAGTAGGGACTAAGCAACGGACTGTCTGAACACTAGGTTGGTATGGTTTCTGTAGTTCCCTCTGCCTATCCTGCCATGTGCAGAATAAAGCGTGAAGCTAAAAATAGTGTAAATAAAAGCTATTTCTGTTTTAAATGAATTTATTTTAACAAAAATAACACTCGAAACATTGAAATTAAACACGAAAGTACAATTTGAATAACGTCCGCCATTTTAAAGTGAAATTCTAATAACATTCTTAAAGACATTTATTTATAAATCAATAGAAATCCCATATAATAGCACACTAACACTTAGTTCTGTGCTCTTTATTATCGAGACATCACTTGTTGAGTGGCGGAACTCAACGCTGCGCTTTATCTTGTTACCAGAGCGAAGGAAACGAAAATATTTACTTCTCGAGTAGGAATCGATCTCAGATTCCTGATATAGTCATTTCTGTAAATCTGTATTATGCGTTTGATTTCAGTCATTGTTGTTACTATAGCTATAATAATGAAGATGTTAAGATAAAAAGTTTTGATTAGTACTTCTAGCG
Organism: Dione vanillae; assembly: GCA_037178615.1. Lineage (NCBI taxonomy): Eukaryota > Metazoa > Arthropoda > Insecta > Lepidoptera > Nymphalidae > Dione > Dione vanillae. The sequence goes on from JAZFAU010000021.1 coordinate 384,748, forward strand.
ACATATCTTAAACATATACACATATAATACATACATATGGCGTGCTAGTGGAAATATTTAACACTGCAAATTGTACATCTTACTATGCCATTATCATTGTGAGACAATACATTGTCTCATAACTCACCCTACTATTCAATGACAGAAATATATAAAAGCAGTGAAAAGTAAAATATGATACCAAATATTTTTTATTTTTTTTAGATTTTCGTCAATTTAGGCACAAAAAAATGAATTTAGGCGTAAAATAAATAATAGAGAAATAATATGTCTTGATTCATTTTTTATAATGAATAGGTATATAGCATTTTAATAGGCGCTTACGCCCCTGCGCCACGATGGCCCTCAATATAAATAATTGATTTAATTGTTAATAATAGTTATCTATTTATAGAATTTACTATTGAATTATATGTCAATAAATATGAAATAAGAAAGGTCTTTGTTTATTTTTGTGTACGTCTACAATTCTTTGTTCTTATCATTTTATTGACGATCTCTTTAGAATGCATTCTATGCTTTAAATGGTTTTTAAAAAAACTAATATAACAATGGTTATACATAAATAATTTATATTCATATAGATTTATTTTATATTAAGAATGTCATAATATTTTAACTAGCATATATTATTTTTTTATATCGTCACGCTTTATCTCGCATATTACACGATATTCAGAGGGAACTGCAGTAACCAAATGAACCTAGAGTTAAGACACTCCGTTGCTTAGTACCTGCTTTCTCCATCCCCACTTTCCGCCTTTTTTGAGACATTGAGCGTTGAGTAGCGGAACTCAACACCGCGCTTTGCCTAGTTTTCAGAGCGAAGAAAATAGAAATAGAAAAATCCATCTTCCCCTATGGGAATCGAACCATCAAGCCGTCGCGTTTACAGGCAGACGCCTACGCCGGTGCGCCACGACGGCCTTCAATATAAATAATTGATTTAATTGTTAATAAATTCAAAATCGACTATTATATTAAGAAAGGCGTATCTTGACACTTCCTTTTATTTTACTATTTTCAAAATATAACCACATACTATTCCTTCCGCGGAAGATGAATTAATACATTATCATTCTCTCTGCTCTGTCAACTAGACAATGGTTTCTCTGCCTACCCTTTTATGTGCGGCATAAAGCGTGAAGCTAAAAAAAAAATTATTAAAACTCTATACGAGTTATATTTTGTTCATCAAAATGTATATTTAATTTTGCTATAGGAGTAATAAGGAATCATGAAAATTATAACATATCATAGAAGTCTTAGATAAAGATCTTGTCATATTCCAGTTTGCCCTGAAGCTACTGTCGTGTACGGTCTTGTCATAAAATGTACTAAAATGCTAAAGGGCAAATGGGTTGCTTTATTATGAATAAATCTATTTAAAACTCAAGTACGACTTAACAAAAAAGTCATTTGAAATGTTTTTAATTTAATAATATATCTATATCTACACACAATGCCTCGAAAAGGGTAGAAAGTGGGGATGGAGAAAGCAGAGATAAAGCAACGGAGTGTCCTAACACTAGGTTTATATGGTTCCTGCAGTTCTCTCTGCCTACCCTGCAATATGCGGGATAAAGCGTGAACCTATAAAAAGATATATATCTATATTTGACATACAATGTCTACATACATTGTTTTATTAAATTCATTGCTATGGTCATCAACAGAGTTGCAGGTGTTTATTTTATATGCTTACTTGAAATTTTTATTTATTATCGTTGTAATGCTTAGCCTTGGTAAATGAAATAAGTAAATGAAATTTAAAATTGAATTTTATATGGAATTTTATGATGATCTCAAGAACCTATATTACGCTATATATATATTTTAAACACAATGTTAGTGTTCTTCAATGTTTAATTGAAATCGAACCTACTACCACTTGTTACATTATACTTATTTACATTTATTTTACTAAGAATTTTAATCAATTTTCAACATTGATCGATATTTTTCAACATATCCAAAACAACTCTAGTAATAGACAATAGACATATTCACGTCAACAACAAAGCTTCGGTTTTAGTTCGCTGCTATCGAGCTTACAAAGTGAACTCGATATTAACAAATATCCTTTGATTTGTAAATGCGTTATTTGAATCACTTTGTGTAGATTAACCACATTATATTGTAATGTTATCACGTAAATTAATGTTAAAACTGTGCAAGAAAATAAATATTTATTGTAATAGTAAATAATACAGAAGATATAATATGAGGATTCCTGGTACAGATGCGTACCGTTAGCCTGTAAACGCGACAGTTCGTGGGTTCAATTCCCACTCGGGTAGGATGGATTGTAACATTTCCATTGTCTTCTCTCTGGCAATTAAGCGTGTGTGACAACTAAGTGCGGCGTTGAGACCTGTCACTCCACGCGCAAAACTTCGAAAGGCGTAAGAGTGGATAACGGTGTGTTTTGACACTAGTTTCTTACGGTTCCTTGTGTCTAGTGTGAAGCTAATAAATATAAATAATATAAAAAATGTAAACGTCGTTAAGATTAAAAGCACTTTAGTTATCCCGCACATTGAAGGGTAGACAGAGGGAACCGTGGAAACCTAGTGTTAAGACACTCCGTTCTTTGCTTTCCGCCTTTTTTTCGACGCATTGCTATGATGCCTCTGCTTTTCTCAACCATTTTAAAAGATACTATTTTAAACATACTTAATATAATAAGTATATATTTAAAAGCAGTGGTCTCAGAAAAGCCATGTTACATTAATATTAAAAGCTCTTCTTTACTATGAAATATTCATACTTACTCGCGGTGCCAATTTGATGCTATATTTTATTTTATTTATTATTTTGTTTTTGTTACAGAGTACTGATGTTGGACCGTCTTTGTCAATGGTGAGTTGAAAAATACAAAAAAAGGTTTTTATACATACTCAATAATATTAAAAATAAAAAATTTAAAATAAATGTTTTTTAATTCTAATAGGTTGTAACAACAATATACAAGGACTTTTAAATCAATTAACACTATTATAATCGTATTTTTTTATTAAAATCCATTTGTATAGAAAATTTACATAGATCCATGCTTACTAATAACTTAATACATTTTGTGAAAGGACACTGACTGGGGTGACTTTATACCTTGATTTGTGTCTAACTTACAAAATACATAGGGTTCTAAGAATTCTAGGATAGTTAAGCTATTCTCACATAGCACAAACGTTTCAACCTAGAAGACGTAATATCTATTGACAGCTCCAGTCTATATCATTACAACATACTGCCCCCAAAATAAAATTGCAAATAAAATCGTACTGAATTTGGGCATTTTTTAATATTACAAAATTATTAGAAAAGATTTTCGTTTTACGACTCCTCAGAATGTCTGCGAGGGCTAACTCATAAAGCAGAATTGTCAATATAGTGACATCTGTCCAAGGACCGTCCCAAACAATCGCTCAAAGCAAATTACGAATCTTCCACGTTAGAGTAAAAGGGACGCTTTCATAAAGGAGGCCGACATTCTTTAGTATAAAATCCGGTCTTTATGGCACTCGGAAAACCTATCGGAACGCCGAAACTCGAAATCTACAGCTAATTATTCGAAGCAATTCCATTCGTTGTAACGCGAAAAGTTTTTGTATCTACTGAAATTTATCAATTACAAAGGACTACGCCATTCCCGAGCAATCTAAAGTGGGACGTAAAATAAAATAGGTTGCTTTGTTTCTTTATATCAAAGTTTTGGAAACACTGCTTAGGCTCATTCGAGTTTATACAGTTCTTTGGAAATGCGAGGCCTTTTCGGTGATTTCTTTTATTAATTCCCGTCTTGGTCACGCGCCGAGGTAGGTTGAATAATAAACTGTGAAACAAAGGGAATGGAAGGAAGCTCAGAATAATATTTACGCCGGACCCTCGACCGACGGAAACTGAGCGTCGAGTGTAAATTTCCAGTTTTTTCCCCGGTTTTTGGACAGTCTTCAGGATTTCCTTTTCCAAAGGTTACAGAAGTTTTGGTCCTTAGCACGACTAAACCTTATTATTGTCCTTGCTAAACAATTATTATAATGTTAACGAAGTAATTTACAATGAAATGTTAGAATGATATAATATTTAGTACTTAACTAAATATGACTTTTTGAATCTTTTATGCAATGCATGTAGTAAGAATAATTGGTAACAAGAAAAACAAACTAAACTTTTTTAATCTTACTCAATTCAATAAGAGTATTTATGGCTTACTGCCTGGTTTTTCCATAAAAAAATCCTTGGAGACCTTACTTTTGTAAGGTATTGTAGATATATATTCAAGGATTGAAGGAAGGTTGTTATATATATATATATATATATATATATATATATATATATATATATATATATATATATATATATATATATATATATATATATATATATATATATATATAATTACATATCCTCACAACAAAAAAATCATACAAATACTAAAATACTTTCTTAACTCACTGTTTGTCGACACTCTCGATCCCTACCACCCCTTGTGTACACACACACTTTAAATTTCATCCTCGTCAGCAAAAGAGAATCATCAGACATCTAGCAAAGCGTCAGGCTTTGCTAAAAGCATTGCTTATAACATATTCATATTATTTCAGTGCTTTAAGCATCTTGTAGTAGGGTGCGTAACGAGGCATATTCTTGTACTTAAATAAAAAAGGCTTAAGTCCCCTTTTAATTATTTTTCAAGTACTAAAGTTATTTTTAGGTGTGTGATTGTAAAGGATGTATTAAAATGTTCTCATTAAGGAAGCTTTAGCTAAGTTTTTATAGTTGTTTTTAATGAACACAGATAATTGTGTATCATTATTATATGTCGCGTGTGCGAGTCAAAGACAAAATTTTCCAATCGTAATTAAAATAAGATAAATAAACAAAAATGAAAGAAAATATATAGATTATAGTAATAATAGGCCATCGATGGACAGTGTTTTGAGTTCGATTTCAACTTGGGGAGAGTAAATTATTTTTAGGCCCGTCTCTACTGATTTGAATCGTGGACATAGTTGCGCCATTTAACACGTTATATTTTGACTTCAAAGTTCCCTCTACCTATATGTATCCGCTTTATCCCGCATATTGCAGGGTAGGCACAGGGAACTGCAGGAAGCATGAGAACCTAGTGTTAAGACACTTTGTTGCTTAGTCCCTGCTTTCTCCGTCCCTGTTTTCTAATATTCATAGTCGTAATGTAAGCAGATAAATGTTTAGCCAAAGAACAAAACCATACATGTCGTATGTAATTATTGTTTACCCTACAACACACCGTACAAAATGCACACGATATCGCCTGACGAATGTTGGGCGACCGTCCAGATAACGCTGATAGTGAAAGTAATCTGTCTGAGTAATTTACGTGACGCTTAAAATTAAAGTCTCAAATCTCAAACCTCTGTGTGGCCTCTATGCTTTGGAAAGGTTTAAAAGGCTAATTTGATACACAATATATATATATATATATATATATATATATATATATATATATATATATATATATATATATATATATATATATATATATATATATATATATATATATATATATATATATATATATATATATATATATATATATATATATATATATATATATATATATATATATATATATATATATTGTGTATCAAATTAGCCTTTTAAACCTTTCCAAAGCATAGAGGCCACACAGAGGTTTGATCACTGTAATTTTAAGCGTCACGTAAATTACTCAGACAGATTACTTTCACTATCAGCGTTATCTGGACGGTCGCCCAACATTCGTCAGGCGATATCGTGTGCATTTTGTACGGTGTGTTGTAGGGTAAACAATAATTACATACGACATGTATGGTTTTGTTCTTTGGCTAAACATTTATCTGCTTACATTACGACTATGAATATTAGAAAACAGGGACGGAGAAAGCAGGGACTAAGCAACAAAGTGTCTTAACACTAGGTTCTCATGCTTCCTGCAGTTCCCTGTGCCTACCCTGCAATATGCGGGATAAAGCGGATACATATAGGTAGAGGGAACTTTGAAGTCAAAATATAACGTGTTAAATGGCGCAACTATGTCCACGATTCAAATCAGTAGAGACGGGCCTAAAAATAATTTACTCTCCCCAAGTTGAAATCGAACTCAAAACACTGTCCATCGATGGCCTATTATTACTATAATCTATATATTTTCTTTCATTTTGTTTATTTATCTTATTTTAATTACGATTGGAAAATTTTGTCTTTGACTCGCACACGCGACATATAATAATGATACACAATTATCTGTGTTCATTAAAAACAACTATAAAAACTTAGCTAAAGCTTCCTTAATGAGAACATTTTAATACATCCTTTACAATCACACACCTAAAAATAACTTTAGTACTTGAAAAATAATTAAAAGGGGACTTAAGCCTTTTTTATTTAAGTACAAGAATATGCCTCGTTACGCACCCTACTACAAGATGCTTAAAGCACTGAAATAATATGAATATGTTATAAGCAATGCTTTTAGCAAAGCCTGACGCTTTGCTAGATGTCTGATGATTCTCTTTTGCTGACGAGGATGAAATTTAAAGTGTGTGTGTACACAAGGGGTGGTAGGGATCGAGAGTGTCGACAAACAGTGAGTTAAGAAAGTATTTTAGTATTTGTATGATTTTTTTGTTGTGAGGATATGTAAATTTTTATGTATATATATATATATATATATATATATATATATATATATATATATATATATATATATATATATATATATATATATATATATATATATATATATATATATATATATATATATATATATATATATATATATATATATATATATACATATATATATAACAACCTTCCTTCAATCCTTGAATATATATCTACAATACCTTACAAAAGTAAGGTCTCCAAGGATTTTTTTATGGAAAAACCAGGCAGTAAGCCATAAATACTCTTATTGAATTGAGTAAGATTAAAAAAGTTTAGTTTGTTTTTCTTGTTACCAATTATTCTTACTATATATATATATATATATATATATATATATATATATATATATATATATATATATATATATATATATATATATATATATATATATATATATATATATATATATAGTAGATAATTGTATATATATATATATATATATATATATTTGGATGGAGAATTCTCTAAATATATAATTATGTTAAACATAAACAACCACATTGTTATTTCACTTGCAAACTTCTCGCTTATAATAGAAATTACATTGTTAACGCTTTCGTACACAGTATTAGTAAAAACAAAAGTTAATCCAGTAAAATTCTAAATAAGCAGCAAATGCACACAGACGGCGGGTGCAGTCGACACTTTGCTAGGATTCTCATTACATGACTAAATCACTTTAACGAAGTGTCTTTACCAAGTTAAATTCGTCACCATGGCATTACAACATATACTATATGTATACAATATCTATATAGTATATGTATATATCGAAAATACAGCAAAGAATTCACGAACCATGACAGGATTTAAAAACTGGTTAAAATTATCCTTTTTGGTGCACAAAAAAGTTCATTGTATAAAACCTTTTAGCGATGTAAAAAATAATAATTTATTTAAACCTTTATTAATCCTCTATAGATTGTGTAAACAAAGTTTCAGTTGTTTTTTATAACAACGTAACTACATTTCAGTGTATATTTGACTGATTTTTGTACCTGGATTTATTTGAGTTGTCAAAATAAGAACACATAATCGATGGTTTACCTCGAAGACTTGAAAACCTACCAATACAAGCTATATTAATCTTTGCAATCAATGGGGACGGAGAAAGCAGGGACTAAGCAACGGAATGTCTTAACACTAGGTTCATATGGTTCCAGCAGTTCCCTCTGCCTACCCTGCAATATGCGGGATAAAGCGTGAAGCTATAAAATGCAGAAGCTATATCAATGCAGTTTGATTTACTTAACTGGATTTAAAGTTTAAACAAGCAATGATTTATTTAAAATGAATGAAAAACATCCTAGAAATTGTAAACCTCTGGACACCGCATACCCCCCTACAAACTCCCTGTATACTACTTCCAAAGTACTCGAAGCATTGTTAACTTTTATAGGATAAATAAAGACTCCTTTGCAGCTTTTAACTGGGATAAAAATAGTAATTACTATTTGTCGAACCGCTCATTCCGCTTCTGTATCTCGTTGATTTAAAATCGATACCACCTAGAAACAGGTCATTTTGTATTTAAGAAGTACTGACTGCTGGCAAATATTGTTTATTTGTTTTAAATTAATTAAAATCTTAACAATTAACACAATAATAACACCTAAAATAATATGTTCTATAGAAACACTATCATATATATATGTATATGGTAATAATGTCTTCTGTCATATTTATTTGGTAGCCAATATATATTATGAATGTAAGGTGTTTACACTATTATGCGACTACGTTAGCAGAGAAACGTTTCTTTTATTTTGTTTACTTCATAGACGAACGTGAGCAATCGATTGGCAAGTCTCAAATAGTCCATAAAAACGTCCTCATCCCCTTATTAAGGGCCCTACTTCTTGTGGATGTCCCCTTGCCACAATTATAGTAACTAACGTCAAACGGATCACGGTTTAAATCAAGCTTAGGAGTTTAAGGCGATGGTATAGAGCACTCTAATGGATATAATTGATGTTCAGTAGTACAAATAAGAAAAACAATTAGGAAATTTAAATGTTCACTAGTATTTGATAGTTTATCGGTCAGTACTCTTGCTCTTATAAAAAAAAACTATTATTTGAAAGGTTGAAGGATCCGTTAGCAACGAATCCATCATCACCAATTTCATGAAGTAACCGGTGTCGAAATACGTTGTGTATCTTTTTATATTATAGAATATTCCAAATATCGCACAAGTGCAATTCATAGTCACGTACCGAGGGTTCTGTTTACATTTCTTTATTTACATTGTACAAGTACTTGTGAGTTACTATTGCTTCTTCTTTCAATTCCTACCAAATGTCACAATGTTAAGTCAATGGACGGCATATTGATTTTTGATTGCGTTGAGAATTTCATACAATTTGCGACTAGAATAAAACATTAACGTTAATTAATATTAACATTAGACACTTAATGTTCATTTCAACACATTACCTTCTGGCGTTCCTGAGAAAAATAATCTTGACAGACGGATAGACCGACACAAAGAAACAAAACGATCCTATAACGCGTCCGCTTTCATCTTTTAGGTACAGAACTTTAATAAGAATATTTGTTATTACTTTCCTTATTTATATATTAAAAATAACTTTGAAAAAAATTACGGTACACGTAAATATTTGAATGGCGCAATCTTCTTCTTACGCACAAGAATAAGAAATGAAACACAATACAAATTCTCCTCGGCAAATGAAACATTTACGTAATTGCTTTCTAAATTTAACTCCTCGTATAGAAACGTTGTGTAATAAGATACCTACTTGTTATTTACATTCAATGTTTTCGACCGTTCCACCGTAGAGCTCTACTTTGCAGGACTCCGGGGAGTACGCATCTGTCAGTATTGCCCCTACACACTCGACCCTTCTTTATGTTTGATAGGGCATGCCTTAAAGCTTCCTTCTAAAGTGCTTAAAATGTGATTTAAGATTGTCAGTTTGAAATTTTTTTTCTTGTTTGTCGTGGTACAAAGTAGGTTGATAGAAATATATTTATTTTGTGTTTTAATATTGCTTGATGCTGGTAACATTAAGAAATTCATTAATATATTAATTATAACTAAAAATTTAAAAGTGTTCTACGAAGCTTAAGCTGTTTAACACTTTGCGAACGAAATAGAAAAACCAGAGTGATAAAACGAAATTAATTCAATACCTAATTGGGAATCGAACCCACAATCGTCGTTGGACTTAGTAACATTAGAATAATATTAACAAGTTAATATTATTATTATTATTATTATTATTATTATATTATAGCTTCACGCTTTATCCCGCACATGGCAGGGTAGGCAGAGGGAATTGCAGAAACCATAAGAACCTAGTGTTAAGACACTGCACTTAGTCCCTGCTTACTGCGTCCCCACTTTCCGCCGTTTTCGAGGCATTGCGTGTTGAGTGGGGGAACTCAACGCCGCGCTTTGCCTTAGATGCCAGAGCGAAGAAAATGGAAATAGAAAAATCCATCTTCTCCGACTGGGGATCGAACCCAGTAACCGTCGCGTTATAGGCAGACGTTGCGCCCCTGCGCCATGATAACCATGATAAAGTAAAGTAAAATGGATAACCATAATTCAAACTACAAAAACAATTTTAAAATCTCCACAAAACTATATAAACGAAAACGCTCTACAAGTGTCTTCTATGTAATAATTCCTATGCAAAGCTAAAGTAACTATAGCGTCAGTTCTTCCTTTACACGTCTAATATTGCAATTTGCCTGCTCTCCCCTCAGCCTTGCTTCACGTGTCACTTTTAACCGTCTTGACTGTATGCAAAAATTCTACGTAGTTTATAAAATGTTAACATAAAAATTGTTTTAAGCTTGTTTTTTTAATATTATTTTGATATTCAATTATTATTTTCTGTATAAAATATTACAAAAAAATACGTTAAATTGGATTTTTAAATCAAATTTTGTGTAAATACAAGTGTATGTATGAAAAAAATGATAGTTTTGAATTAGTTACGAAAAACAAAAGGCACTGTGCCTATAGTGTATTTAATAAACCTGAGCATTAAGGACTAAATACGTTTACCTTTTATTAATAAACATACAAATAGAAACAAAATTAAAATATTTTATAATTAACAGGCTACAACCTTCTATGAAGAATTGTCATTCCTCTTTCCTGATTCAATATAACACAAAATGTATACTATATAAAGCATTCAATTTTTTTTGGAAAGTCGGTTTAATATATTTTGTGCAAACTACGTATACTCTGGGGGATAAAATGCAAGGGGTCGGCTGCATCCTCTTTTATTTTCGACCCTGGGGTGCGATACGCCGTTATTACGTGGACGGTACGTGATTGACTACTGGTATTTTTGGCTATTTAAATTTATATTTATATGTTTGAATATCAGGGAAGCAGGGGCTAAGCAACGGAGTGTTTTAACATAAAGTTCAAATGGTTCCTGCAGGTCCCTTTGCCTACTCTGTAATATGCGGGATAAAGCGTGAAGGTCAAAAAATAGTTGGAGTAAGTGAAAGTGCTATTTTAATAATAAAATCTTTATTTTAGATGTATAATATATATGTATGTACATAAGTGGTAAATTTTAGAGAGAAAAATCGAATATATATGTGAAAATATTGCTAAGTGAAACTTAAAGTGGCATAAATAATAAGTATATAGTGTATCTTCAGAACATTTTGCTCAACAACTTTTATACAATATCACGGCCCATATTTGATCGAAGTCCCGTATTTATTTAGCCGTTCAACGAGAAACCTAAGACGGGGAGGCGGGGCTCGTTTGAGTACATTCTTTTAAACTTACCCTCTTTTATTTGGAGCTAGCATTGAGTTTGTAAAGGATTTTCTCATCTGTGAATTTCACGGGTGAAAAAGAGAAACATTCTGCTATAATTGATTTTATTTTTGCACTCGCCCGCATGCACTAATGTGTGTTAGTTTCACTTTATTTTTGTTCTGTACTAACTTTATATGGGTATATATGTTTTTTTTTAGCTTCACGCTTTATGCCGCACATGGCAGGGTAGGTAGAGGGAACTGCAGGAACCATATGAACCTAGTGTCAAGACACTCCGTTGCTTTAGTCCCTGCTTTTTCCGTCCCCGCTTTTCCGCCTTTTACGAGGCATTGCGTGTTAAGAGGCGGAACTCAACGCCGCACATTATCTTTATCGCACCAGAGCGAAGAATATAGAAATAGAAAAATCCATTTTCTCCGCGTGGGAATCGAACCCAGAAACCGTCGCCTTTACAGGCAGACGCTTACACCTCTGCGCCACGACGGAAATATGTTTAGTTGTATTATTTACAAAAAAAACACATTTTATCCCTATCGGAGTAGTGAGAGGGAACGGAGCGCCCTGCGATCCTTGCATACCTCTTTCACGTAATCCACTGCCATTAACTTCTTCATACATGCTCTCTAGTGATTCCTATTGCTTTTTACATATTCTTACTCCAGTATTTTACCTCTCTTTCCACTCACTTTGCTTCATATATATTCTCTGGTGATATAACATATAATTTTTATAATATATTTTTTTATAATTTTATAATTTATAATTGCTTATTATACGTCATGATGTATATTATTTTACGCAAAATAAAATTTCACTGATATACCCGAAAGGAGGAAAATAATTAGGCTCTTTCATTACAAGTACACATTTAATTTGTTAATAAATTAAAATGAACAAATCAAAAATAAAATAAAATAAATAGTTTATTTTGAGTTCACTATTTCAAACAGCTCCTGGATGATACCTGGCCTCTTCGAAATCGATTCAAACGCTTTACACGTCACAACCACCGTTCAAAATCGAAGTTCCCACGCTCTAATACACTCAAGTAAATTCTGCCACAAATAATATTATGGCAAACATCAATTTAATCGTACGTTTAGTTTAGATAACGCATCAAGCAAGGTCTTTGATCGCGTTGTTATTGTAAAATCAACACGTGCATACACGCAGCCCTATAAAGTAAACATTACACTGTAAACAACCTAGCACTCTGCGGTGTATCAAACGGTATAGTTAATTGAATGAATCCAAAACGTCAGCTTACGTTTTGGACATAT